>NQII01006661.1:1631-113919 GCA_002778355.1 Clitarchus hookeri | reverse complement strand
AATTTTGTAGAAATTATTAGAATTAGTCTGCAAATATGACGAAATGTTTAGTTTACTCATCTGACACCACTTTGCAAAAAACTGGCATAGGAGGATCTCCTTATGCTTATCGGATGAATGGTCATCGAGATATTGCAGGAAACCTCCATTGATCACGTGAAGTTCTTCGTAAATAGAGGGCAAAATGTTTATAAATTAGCACATTCGACTATTGTCATTGATAAAATATGCAAAGCTAAATTCAAATGTTACATAGTTTCCTAGATATAGCACACTAAGACAAAATATTTTTATACACGCCATTCAGAAAATAAGAGTCTGTCATACTTAAAGCATATACATTTATATGTAAATGAAACCTATCGTAGTACTACTTGTTTGCCATATCTGGTAGTAATCGGAAAATTGTTTCCCGACATATGACATAAAAAAATTATTTATTCCTGTGGTACTATCTTACAAAATGGAGTACAAAAGAGGCACAGTTTAGTGACACTTGATATTTGTTACATATACTCCCGGCATACAAAGTTAAAATCGAATTGATTAAATGGTTTAGAAGATATATAATACTATGGTAAAAAATTTTGAGAGTCGCCAGGTTGAAAAAAAAAATCGTTCTACATTTTTAAAACATATTTGTACATAATAACTGCCGCAATACTTCGTAATTGCCAAGTTTGGAAAAAGTCTGTCAATTGTTTCCCGAGAAATTACACAAAAACTTGATTAACACAGGCAGCGCTATCTTTCAAAATCCCAGACAAAGTTTTGTTTTTGGCTTATTTGATGCTTATAACAGAGAGTGCCCGTGTACAAAATTTGGTTGAGTTTGGTGAATGGTATAGTAGTTATACCAAATAAACCTTACAGATTGATATAGTCGCCATTTTAAAAATTATAGCCCAATAATATTTTAGTACTCAAATTTATATGGCCTATCATAGTATTTCAATCGTGTCAAATTTGGCGAAAATCGATTAAATAGTTTTGTTGGTAAAATGTAAAATATTTATTTTTACATGTGGGTCTATCTTTGAAAATGGGGGACCAACAACAACATCCACCTCTGAATTTAAGGTTTTCAACTTGTGCTGTCAGGATAAAATATTTGATTAAAATCAGTTGAACGGTTTCCGAGATATGACATATCGCCCAAAATTTAAAAGTCACCGCCATTTAGAAACAAAGTGTCCGGCGTGGTCAGTAGCTACAACAGTCAGGTTTCCTTACATAGTACTTTATTAGTACCGAGATTGGTGAAATTCTGTTCTTGCGTTCAACAACAGGTGGTGGGGGAGGGGCGCACACAAACGCACAGCCACAGTCGGGCACACACATACACATACACACTCAGAGCTACAAACAGGAAAGTGATCTCATAAGCCTTTCTTTCCTCCGGGAAGTAGGCTTGAAAATGAGCTTGATAAATTATTTAAATATTGTAGACCTAAAAATTTGAGCGCGTGTTACTTTAATTAAAACAAATGTGTTACTGAAAGTTAAAATATTGTCTCTTTCGTTAAACAAAGAAAATTCTAGGTCATTTCTTTGTTTATAATAAACATGTGGTAAACAGTAGTGTGCTATGGAATGCATGCATGCTGTCGCTGACGAAATGTAAGAACAAACAGATTATATAATTTTAACTATACAAATCTCGTAATGTAACACCAAAAAAAAAAAAAATATATATATATCAAGTAATGAATTTTACAACCTTTTAATAAGTGAATAATTTTCAAAATATCAGAAACTACACAAATATTTAAATTTGGTCTGACAAAGGAAATATTTTCTATAAATTACTGCATGGTTATAAAGTTAAAGTAGAAAAAAATCCGTAGCACACAGTTACAAGGTTTAGTTAAACCACATGAATATGAAATAATATCGCTACTTTAGCCGTAATAATGCCGCATTGAACCATAAAAAATTTCTCTTTTAAAATATAACAGAAAATTACAATACCTGACAGAACTTTTTTTTACAGATGTACACAATCTCACCAAAACACTAGCAGACAACGTCTTTCTGCAGCAGGAACTAAGCTGACAGCCGGCACAAAGCCAGCGACCAGCACAGTGCGGTAACTGTCAGGCGTGCACTCAATACCTTTCGTGAGAAAGAACAATTATTATCGTAGTGGTTAGACTTCACGCAGCAGTTTTTTTTAATTACCATAAACGCAGTTTATGCAACGCGCAGTGCGATATATTCTACACAGATAATTATATCTCTCATGAAGCTGCGTTCGAGTTATTCGTTTCGATCACGTGATATAGCTATCTTGGCTAAGCCAAATAGCTGATGTTTAATTAAGAAAAGGGACGTACTATCATAAATTGATTACAGAATTTTAAAAACCACTCGATGCATAAAGTTTGTCGTAACTCAAGTGCGAACTTAATGCTGAAAAACGAGGATCCCAAAAAATGTCTCCTTTCTGGAACTTTAACACGTATAGGATCATACTCCTACTGAAGTTCCCTATGGTAGACATTCAAATTCTCTGTTACACAAGAGGCCATATTTCGCTTACCTTTTCTTTTCGACCCTCTCTGCAACGAACGGCAGTGTAATAAANCTCTGTTACACAAGAGGCCATATTTCGCTTACCTTTTCTTTTCGACCCTCTCTGCAACGAACGGCAGTGTAATAAATTTGTTTATTTATTATGAGAGTGGTGGGAAGTGATTCGATTTGGAGTGAGTAAAAGGCGCGATGTTTAGCTATTTATTTTGCTTAAAATCAAATCATTCACTGATAAATAATTGTATACATAATCTTTGTATATAGCTCAAGAGTTGGAATCTCCTCAATTACTTCATGCCAACGAATCACCATATATATTGTAATGGGAAGAAACACATAAAAAACATTTTAGAATAAATGCTAGTACAAAATTATGTTATTTATAGTTTTTTTCTGTAACATGCAATACTGCTCAAAAATCAATTTAGTACGAGGATTAATTTCACATTTCTAATTTATTCTTTCGTTACGGGAACTTAGTAGCTGCTAACTTTTTCGGCTCGTTGATTGTAACAGCGAGGTGTAGCCATTATGTATGTGCCGAGACGAAAGTGCTGAAATCCATAAACACCATTGGCCAGGATATATGTGTGGTAAAGGGGTTTTGTTGTAATATCAAGCCATAATTCACTTGGCTACGCAGGTCTCTCGCTTTATGAAAGTAAGTTTCTTTGGAGCTGGCAGCGCCGAAGTTTATATAGTCATCAAGTACTTATACTGTGACAAGCAGCACGAGCCCAGTTTTTAATAAGTTAGGCGTAGATGTCTCAGTCGACCGCCGTAGAGGTAAGGAGAAAAATTGGAAGGAGATCTTGCCTCGTGTAGGAGAGATGAAAGCCTTAACTAGAGAATGGCCGATATCTGAGGTGGGCTAATGTAGATAATTTTGTTCGTTCAGTCGACGGCACTGAAGTCAGCGATATGCTAGGATGACCTCACTTGAGTTTTCAATGAGTAAGCTCTGGCCAGGATGAGGCGGAATCTTACCCTGGAATTAGGGATGCTGTCAGGTGATTGAGCTGTTTGTTACCATGGTATCTGATAGTTTCGTCTTTAGTCAAGAAAATTACGTTACGGACGAATTAATCTTAGGAATACTCCCCACATANTGGTATCTGATAGTTTCGTCTTTAGTCAAGAAAATTACGTTACGGACGAATTAATCTTAGGAATACTCCCCACATAATAGTTTTATTTTCGGCTCTGGCAATAACCCAGTTTTAAAATTCTTGTTTCATGTCATTTCTCTATTCTTACTGTATTCCTTTGATGCATGAAACAGCAGTTATATGTTGCCGAATAATTTGTGTAATAGTTATATTGTCTTTTAAATATTTTTTATAATGGGATCTACAAATTTTTTGTCTTGTGGTTTACAAATATTCTCACTGAGATAAAAAGTTAGTTGTGGTTTTAGATTGATAATTTTAATTTCTTATAAAATAATGATTCTATTTTATTTTATGTCATAATTTCTCATATCAAAGGCACAAAATTAAAATTTAAATATCCTGGCAAAATTTTTATTTACAGAAATGGCACTTGGCCATGATTTATAAATATCCGACATTTCTTTATCTGAGGTGGTAGAAATTTTTAATTCATGTAACCTGGGCCCTATATCAGCTATTTAACTCAGGTACCATTTCGGTAACTAATTCTGGACTCTATATGAATATACAACTCGTCAAAATTTTTTTATACCCAAACTGACGGAAAATTAAACTTTTTTGGAACATATGCAACTACAGTTATGGGTTTTGTAGCAAGGTACGTCTCAAAACCCTTTTTTTGTTTTTGGTAACCAAACATTTTGATTAAAATAGCTGAGACACCTTTTCATATACATATTTTGACTTTATTTGATACAGATACTTTATTAAAAATTATAAAATCAACCTGAGGTGACANCCTTTTCATATACATATTTTGACTTTATTTGATACAGATACTTTATTAAAAATTATAAAATCAACCTGAGGTGACACAAGAACCCCGTCAAATATTTTCAAGAATAAATATAACTACAGGTCATCAAACACAAAATAAATATAAGAGCAGTAAATCAAAAGCCAGGCCTGGCCATACAATATTATTACACTGTTTCTTTCTAGTACCTATGTGCTAAATGGGAATTTTTAAGGGCTGTGACATGCAGTGCTGATGATATGTGTCGTATTCTCTGCAATGCGAACAGACATAACGGGTACGCTGGTTTAAATGTGAATACTCCACCTTCTTTCACGTGTGGCCAACTACTGTTCTTCTTGCCGTCGACGTAGACGTACTTTCATATTTTGCCTGTATGAATGTTCTGAAGCTTGATGTATGGATGTATGAAGCAGAGTTAAACGTGGCCAGGAAATAACAGCAATTTCTCAACACCGACCACCAGACATCAGAGGAATATCACCACACTGCAAGCTAGTGGGTGTACTTGCGCATGTTTGGCAGAACAACGCTTCAGGAACTTAACCAAATCTGTTGCTGAATCAGCAATCTCCATTATTATTGTCGAAGTCGCTCTTGAGTAATTAGTGTCACCAGGACAACTGTCGTTAGTCCTGCTGTATTTCGTTGTGCTTCCAAACAAATAAGAGACTAGTCGCCATTGTGATGAACTTCCTACAGACTTTCCACGAGAAACTAGTATGCCAGTTTGTGATGCCAGCGCATAGACGTATGAAATAACTGTAGAAGTATATAAGACGTTGCTTCAGGCTATTATCTGAAACTCTTAGGTTTTATGTTACGGAATATCATAATGAATGCTAAGTTTTTCAATTCTTACTCTAAACACGATATAATTTTAACCGTTTACAAAAACATTACTTTTTTTTTTTTTTAATATGTTGGCTTGTACATTATTTGGTTAATTAATATTTAAGAATAAACTCGTGAAAAAAATTCCTTTTTTTAATTGCTACGAATATTCTGTCATTTAAGATGTCCCACTGTTAAGAATAGCCCTGTGAAAGCAGTGCTGGGAATACCACAATTAATCAAGTATTGTGCAGCACGTTTTAAATATATTTAAACTGAATTTTTTGAAATAAATTAGAATAAACAATTTTGCGGAATGTGAATGATATAGCAAACAAATATTCAAGGTATGTTTGAAGTATGATTCTTGTTTGTTTAAAGCAATATTGTGCTATGATTATGATAAGTTTTCCAGAAATAGAGTGATAGACGTTGGAATAAATAATGTGGCAATTACACACTATTGTGGTTTGCAGAACGAACAGAGTTTTTTTTAAATGAAAAAAGTCTAATGCTGCAAGAATACAGACATTGGGCTTGTACTCTTGTTATTGGATGCTCAGAGTTTTCATAATGGCATCACATCAGCACTTGACAGACTAGTCAAAATCGACGTAAGGTTTTTGGGCCGAAATTTGAGTATTTGTTGTTATAGCTCGTGGGGTCCCAGAGGCCAAGCTGTTAGACTGCTTGCCTTCCAATAATGTGAAGCGGAATCAATACCCGGCCAGGTCACTCCGGATTTTTGCTAATGGGAACCGTGCCGGACGATGCCGCTGGTCAGTGGGTTTTCTCAGCAATCTTCAGTTTCCTTTTGCCATTGCATTCATATACATATCAATAACCACCTCATTTCACACTCATCGGCTCTCAATATCTCGTTGTTAAGAGCTGCCCAAATCCCTCAACTAAAATTGATAATAGGAATGTTGGCAGAGCAAGTTGCGATTGTTAGCTCGTCGGTGTACCAAAAAAAAGCAGATTTATCTCTCCTAGATTCCGCATTTCTACATGATATTACAAAATGAAGACTGCAGCCTTGGTCGAGAGAGAGAAATAATGGTAGTCCTATAGACTTCCCTCTTTGCAATATCGTCTACGTCAGTTACGCAGTCATCGACTTAATCCATTGAGATCAGCACGCCTCCAGCAAAACCATCTTATTTATCAGATATTACGTTATACTCTCTTTCTATGGCACCTAAATTTGCAGATATACTAACAGGTTTTTTAATCTCACGATCCATAACTATAACTGAGGCATCTTCAAAGGATACAACGTTTGCAGCAGCGCGAAGGGTACTGAAGCTTTTCTAGAGCTGTCGCACACTAACATTGTTGTATCTGATTGCTGAGATTGTTATCAACATTAGATCTATATTGCCATTGTGATGCTGTTGTGTAGTTTCAGTTGCAATCAAGCACGTTTATCTATGGCATGTGCATGAACGTTAAGTGGCTATATATGCTTAAGATTACACACTAAGTAATATAATTACCGGAACGTATTTAAAGCATCGCCACAGAGACTTCAGTGCCAGATTTGATGAACGCAGCCTGCTTATGACATTATGTCAGGCCTAGTTTTACGTAAATCACCTCTCACCATTTGCACTTCTATGATAATAGCAGAAAAAGGTTTACAGCTAGAGGTGACACGAAAGGGCAATGTTTGTAACCGTCTTGGTAATTACAGTTGTCGACATACACTGAAGTTAACAAATTTATCCAAAACAAATAATTGGTTACTTACCCAAGTAAATTCAAACTTGGAAGTGCGTAGCAGATTTGTAGACATGTCGTATCTCTAGTGTGGTAAAAACCTCTTATAAAGGGATTATAATCAATGTTGCTAATTGGATATCGGTGTCCGAAACCAAAGAAGAAGGAAATTTGGTATGACCAGCAAAGCCTTTTGTACGCGATAGAAGGAATTTAGAATATAATAAAACATACATGAATAGTATGTAAAAGTGGACTTTCAGCAAGCAAAAATAATGCTATTAAATGGAATTCCCCCTCGCATAATGAATATAAAATTTCGCTCTAAACATCCTCCTGGTCGATAATATGCTCCAGAGAAATGAAATTCAGTTGGTAAGTGATGGAAATGCTTCGGGACCCTCTCCGAATATTACACTACCTGTCATCTGCCGGAATGCCGAGTAGTGCCGAACAATCCCGAAACGGCCCGGAGTCTTACAGACACACCTTTACACATCGCCTCATTTTAAATACAAAAGTACTCTCTCATAAAATTACCATTAAATATATTCAATTATACAACTGAAATGACCAATAAATATTACTTCAAATGCTATAATGTTGAATATAAAGAGAAAAACAATGTGTTATTCTTATTCACTATCTACGTGTGCATTTATAATACATGTATGGAAATAACTTTTATACAATTGCCATAAACATTCACGGAAGTCAGTACCCATCAATGCCTCGTGTAACACAAAAATTCAAATGTATAATATAAATATTTTCTTTGAACGTAAATGTGAACACATATGAAGCAAATAATTTACTCACATTAAGTATTCAGTTACAAAAGGTTTAAGTACTATTGACACATGTTTCTATTTAAGAAAAGTATAAAGACACAACACTGAAGATTGTACTGTTACAAGTAATTTAATTAATGCGATTATATACATAAAAGCATATTTTCATAGTAAACAATTGAATTTTACAAATTCCGTAAATTCAAATTAATATGTTTGTAATATCTCACGAAATTTACTGATTTTATATTTTGAATCTGTTTATTAATTATCTCCACTGGTCCGCGCACCCGCTTCGTTTGAACAAGTCGAGTACCAAGAGAGACTGAGGACAGTCTTGTAGACGGTTAGTTTGTTCACCTCTTCGTAGCTTAGAAGGAGTCGAACAAAACAAAAAAAATTAGGGATTCTACCAAAAATAAGTAAATGTAAATTATAATTATATTTATTGTAGTAGCGAAATGCCAGTTTGAACGTTCGGTTTCTTTGACATCTTAGGAAACCAGGTTACTAATTACTGTCGTCTTTGGAAGCAAGTTATAGTCGGGAGTCGTGTAAAATTAAGTAGCCATGGAAAGCATCTGAGTAAGAGTGGAATTCAAGAACGTGAATTCGTATTGGTAAGTGAGTTTGATAAGGTGAAACTCGGGGGTGGATTACATGGAAAAAAGTTTGACTGTAAGTTTTTTTATTTACATAGATTATATTGTTCTCATAACGATAATTGTTTTATTTTAAAAGTTATGAGTATATAAATTATATTAACAATTCGTTTTTAAACAAACATTTTGTGGTAAATGATTTAAGATTTGTCCGTGGTCATTGAGTGGTCACTCCTTGCCAAGGTCATACTCCAATATCAAAGTCTATATTAAGCTATCCCAACCATTGAGCTTGATTATGCTTCCCTCTCAGTGGCAATTGGCGAAGTGTTGTAAGATAAGCTGGTGCTTGCTCAGTGCTATACACACTCGGAGTATGCAGCAGGAATCATCTACCAGAATGGAGTCGGGAGAAATGTAATCCACTGCGGCCACTCACGAGAGAGCAGCGAGGCACCCATTATACGCATGCTGTGACATCAACTGCATTACTACAACGTTTGAATGGTCATTGTGTAAACTAGCAAAATATTACTTATAGCACAGGATAAAACACAGATCTCCTTGCAAAATTTTACCACACTCCGCTGTTGCCACTGCACTGGCATGTTTGGGATATTGCCGTACAGGGTCAGTACAAAATAATTGCCGGAAAGTTTGAAGCCCTTTTCGGAAGTAATTAACGTTTGTTGCTCTCTTAGTGTAGGCTGTGAATAATTATATTTATACAAGCAAGCCCAGATGATTAAAGGTAATTTCAGTTAATTAAAACTAATTGCAAAGAAGTAAGCATTACATTCCGTTTAAACGCCTTATTTCTTGAGGAAATAGGCTAAATATATATTTGAATAGTATATTACATCCAAATATATTGTAACAATCTTCTGAAATAAAAGAGGGAGTAAACCAAAAAGAATGTTAGGTACTGCAAACATGAGTTTTATCACGACGCGTCGGGGATGGGATATTTCCAAGAAACATATTTCAATAATACATTAGCACGTAACAAAAATTTCAAATTATCCGTGAGGAAAAGCGAGTTGTCTTTAGGAGGCAAAAAGGCAATAGAATATACAATATATATGATATTTTCACTTATTTTATTTGCAGTCATGAATTCGTAGAAATACGGTCACATTTTAATTAAACGAAAAACCAACAATATAATAATATGAATATCAAAAAATTTTATTTTAATTCCCACCTAAAAGTAGTTAGGAAATGGCAGTTCTGTGGAAACTGGCTGCTGGCTGGGAAGCCGGGAACTACGGTGGCCATCTTTGTTGACGTCACGTGGAGCTCTCTTGCTCTGCCATTCCTTGTCTGCAGCACCCTCTTTTTTTTGTAATCTGGAATTTGCCTTTATCTCTTCTGTCCACCTCGACTCTTAATTATATTGCATTCCGACTAGCTTCCTCACGCTTTGTCATTCCGATGTTATTTTTTTCTCATGCTTTGTCATTCCTTCCTGCCTGACATATTTTCTATTCCTTGTGTTGAAGGGGTGGAAGAAGGGGTGTGCGGTTTCTTATATTTCTCCCGGTCTCATTTATTGACCATTTTATCGTTCTTTCCTCTCTCTCTCTTTCTTTTCGCGTCACCCATCTTGTATGTCATCACCATCATAATCGTCTGCTTGTAGGATGCCATCTTTAATTCTCGCAGCCAGTAGTCTGCTGTAGGCGGCCATCTTAATTCCCAAAACCTGCCGCCAGTCGGCTGCTGAAAACGCCCATCTTTGACTCTCGTGCCCGCCACCAGCGTGTGTGAAATTCTACAGTTCGTAACTACGAGCGATGGTATCGGCTCGGCCATTGTGGGCATGTGTGTTTGTCCACTCGCCGCCAGCATGTGTGAGCTAGCATCGGGGAGGTGAGTTTAAAAGGATGTCGCCAGAAGTTCTGGAAATTTCTTTAGCATTAGCAGCTAGGTGGAGGTGGCATACTGGGTCCGCCATCAGCCAGTACACCAGCAACACGTCTGCACTCCGAACCCGACGAAGACTCGAGCTCTACTGACTGCGCCCACCGAGTGTTGCAACCTGGCGACGCTGCTAGCGCTGTGACGTCACAATTCAAGGCTGTGTTGCCGAACTGATACGACGTTGGTGTAGAGTGTGCATGCGCCGATAATTAAAATTTGTCTTTGTGATTTGTCTTGATATCTTCATTTTGGCGTTGTTGTCAATATTTGCGCATCCAAAATTATCTATATTGTTTTCTATGTGTGACTATAAATAACAGAAAAAAGCCATTTCTGTGTGGAGACAGCATTTGCGGTTCAGTCGAAGTTCACTCACTGAAACATTACAACCAGCAGAGTGAAACGGTGGCTCTCGTTCTCAGATAAGTGTTATTAATATATATTTGAAAATAAAGAGTAGTTCGTTAAGAATATTTTACATTCCACATTCTAATACTTTAATGTGTAATGGTTTAATAGGCAAAACTAAGAGTATGCAGCTTTTTAACTGTATCCCTTAAGAATAATGACACATATTAAATCTTTGAACACAAACTTTCATAGTCAGTTATGGGTGTTTGTGGCGAAATACGTAATTGTAGTCCTAACAATTTTCTATTTGCAACAATTGTTGTGTTCAATCAGCACATGGAGAATTTGTCCCAAGACATTAATGTGAATAGTGAGATTGTTTAAAGTGGTCTATAAACTTAGAGAAATATATATCTCTACTATCCACACTTCACAAAAGCAATTTTTGTATAACCCACGAACGAGGTCTACGCTAGGCATTTTCTACTCTCTTGTTCATCAGGAATCAAGTGAGTCTATCAACTAGTATCTACAGACTTTTAACTTGTTAAGCAAGAAATGCTGTTTTTGTGATGCGCCTGCACATCCAAATAGAGATTTTTGCATAAGGGATTCTTTTGTGGCTGAGATATTGCGATGCACCGTCTTACGTGACAAATTTGCGTTTTGCCTAAAAATGGATGACAGCCGTACTTGCTTGAGTGGGGTCACTGGACAAGGCACAAATTTTGACTTCTTTCTTGAGAGAAACGCCGCCAATAAAAGTGGCGTTATGTTGTACGAAGAAATCTCCCTTATTTGCCTGTCTTCCCTGGTAGTGATCACGGAACCCTGACTACACAATTATACGTCCGTAGGATATTCTGCGGCCTTGAACGCTTCCTTTCATGGCGCTGCTCAGTGGGCAATTTAACAATAGCATAACATCCGCACACATAGAGCACGTATTTTCTAGGATCGCCTTGGTGCTATTGACATAGCTTTTTGGCTACTATTCTTTCCAGACTTCACACCCATAGAACATGTATGGTGGCAGATGGTACTGCAGCTTCAGTTATCAATAGAGTGACAGTTGCAGAAACTATGGGAACATTATTTCTCAGAATAATATAAGATGCTTACATTACTCCATGATGAACCTCATCGCCGTGTATGTTTTCCGTAATATGCAGCAGAAAATTTGTCTCTCCTTTGCGGGCCAACAAGGCATATTCTGTAGTTTAGTAATCTTCATGAAATACATATATCGTATGGTTACTCTTCGTAATATCGACACTATAGACGTTCGCATGAAGAAATCACTTTTCCTCTTCTCAGCTGTTACCTCTTTAAACGTAATGAAGGCAATGGGGCTGCAACAAGTTCAGTAAGGTTGGAAAGTTATTGTCTGTACTTTCTTTCATCAACAATTTTTATCTTAAATAGTAAAGAGCATAAAGAGAAAACTGCTTAATACAAGAAGGAATGGATCATTCATCCTTAATTATGGTAAAAAGGTTTCAAACCTATTGTTCTGCTGTACAATTTTCCTTTGTGAATTTCTGATTTTTCTCAATGTTGTGAATGTATATTCATACGCCATCTTATTACATATGGTAAGTTTCATTACGGTTCAATATCTCTTGAATGCGACAATTATGGATAGTAGTTTTGATGTTCGGAACTTATTTTATGTTTTGGTTTATATTTTAGTACTATTTTTAGTTTTCATAGGTATCATTACATATCCAGATAAACTTAATTCAAGGTTGTTATTACGATAAAGGCTAATTTTACTAAAGTTCAATTTTGGGGTCTTTTTACCACCCGAGAATCCTGCTCGGCTATTTATGAAAGTGGTTACAGACCAACTGTCACAAAAATTATACGGTGATTCTTCATGCGATATTGTACATAAAATGGAAAACTACTCCGAGGGATGTAAATAAATTCAATTTAAAAAGATATAGTATAATTATTATTCTAATATTGACGAAGACTACATAAAATTAATGAAAATACTTCACTGTAGAGTATATATGAGTAAAGTGTTGTATCGTACTAATTAATAGACAAAAAATTTAGTGGTTAATTATTACTGATCTAAACACAACACATATTGAACAGCCACGTGAACAAATCATGTTTGTGTGTTTCTTTAACTATAACAGTTATTATAGCTTAATACCGCAAACAATACGTACTTTTTAATTTTAACGTATATATTGATAACTATTAGGTTACAGCTTGACGCATGCCGGGTACAGGGGATAGACATTGCACTGTTTTCACACCCTGGTATAGTTTTCCTGGGCAGGCAGCCAGCAGCCAGGGCAGGCAGGTGACCACGAAACTTCCGGGGAAACACTGTCGGGGATGTCCCGACGTATAAGGGCACACAGGGAAAGAACCGAAGTTGAGAGAAACAGGGTAAGTCCCTAGAAATAGCTGAGATAAGCACTCGACGAAGGAATCAGGGGGTGCTCCCGACGAGAATTACAGACGACCCAGCTCAGAGGAATCTCCGAAAACTTCCTACCACAGCCTCCCACCGCCACAGTTGGAGCACACAAGCAGCTGATGAGACACGAAATCCTACACAAAAAACATGCGACGTACCCAGGGGATTTCCTGATTTCTTTCTCGAGAAACTGCTAACAGCTAACTTGAATATAGCAGGAGACGGGTTAAATTCATGCGCAGCCAAGGAAGGAGATCAGTTGTTCACCATTGGTTGATCAGCGCGAGGTAGAGAGGACGGGGACGCGATCCGGACAATTTCGGATGTCGACGCAGGACAAGGAGACGCGCTCTCCAACAAGGAAAGCTAGCCGAGGTCACAGAGAAAGCTCAAGTTCCAGGAAACCAATCCCGGACTTCCGAGAGAGTCAGTCAAAGCCGCAGAAAGAAGCCAGCTAAGTACAGCATGCCAATGAAAACCTGTCCAAGGGCCTGAAATAGGGCCACCCAATTCACCAGGCCTCACTACCAACGAAGACAACTCACAAAAAGCCGCAGTCACAGATAAGTAGAGAAACATCTCCTTTCAACTACCTTCCCCAACGCTAGTATTTTGCCCACCAGTCCTTCAGGCCTACGACTTGCAGGGGGGCTTAGTCTCGCCAGTGTGTGTAAATACCTATGTGACATTCAGCCCAATAAAATACTGGTGTGCTAAATAATGGAGAATACGAGTATTTGTTTACCCCTAACGCAACAACCACATGTGCCCTTAGTCTTCATCAAACTAAATTAACTAAATAACCTGCTAGCCACCAACCTGTATAACTCAGGTGGCCTAGTAGCGTCAAGTTCATTACCCAATTTTTGTCTGCAGGAACAAATTATTAGATATATTGCCTTCGACTTTAACCGTGTTCCATTTCATACGCTTGTGTATGTGGCTACAAAAGTTATTTATTGTCGAAGTTAATTCGATCAACAAATTACCATCTTTCAAGTCCACTAAATATCAAACTAGCACAGAAATTCCATTTTCACACTATTAGATAGGTAACGAAATGCGATTGAATTATTTTACTGCTGTACAATTAACCAAGTCTTGTACGTTAACACCTTCTATTATGATTAAATTAAAACCAATTATTCTTATACGTTTAAATAACAAAAGTATTCATTTCATTTAAGATTATCTTCATATTTCATTTTTTTATGTGATATTTATTTGCTATCTAGTAATGAAGTTTTGACACCATTTCACCCCAAATTAGCGGGAAGTGACTAAGCGAGACCGCAGAACATCACGAAGTTAATGAATAACGCTTTGCGCTAACTTTCCAGTCTGGAAACTGTATGGTTCGTGTTACCGCAGTTAATTCGCCGGTAGCTCGACTTCCTGCACCAGTTATGTTTATTTACCGGGAGCACCAGTTCACTTGTGCAACTCGCCGGGAGATATCTGGGCTTAGAGCTCTATTAGAGAATCTCGCAATATATGCGTCATGCGTGAAGAACTTAAACATAAAATCATAATACATGCTAACTTACACAATTTTCTCACAACGTTGAATAATCGATGAAGAGATAACAACATTTCTAAACATGATTACGACAGTCGTTAAGAATCTAAAAAAATATGTGATTTTTTGTATAAGAAACAGGACAAGTACTCGTGTTTTCTTAAAAGGAAATACATTTATTGGTTTTATTTTTAGTAAGACCATATACAATATTTTGGGAAAAATGACATATACAGATCACTTAATCTCCAACAGCATGTAACGTCGTGNGGTAAGACCATATACAATATTTTGGGAAAAATGACATATACAGATCACTTAATCTCCAACAGCATGTAACGTCGTGTATGATACCAGTGTCAAAAATCCCACGCTGGCTGAAATGATAACGAGCGAGTCATAGCTCGATATAATCCACGGAACGTGTTTCCGCTCCAGAAGTCATTCGCCAGGAAATCGAGTATTTATACAAAACCTAAATAAGTATAGCCTAAGTGGCATTGTTATCGAATATGTCCCGGGGCAACTNGAAATCGAGTATTTATACAAAACCTAAATAAGTATAGCCTAAGTGGCATTGTTATCGAATATGTCCCGGGGCAACTTTGGCTAAGCGGTTAGAATACTCGCATCTCATCAAGGCGAAACGGGTTCAAACCCTGGCCCGGCACACTCCGGATTTTTGCAAGTGTGAATCGTACCGGACGTAAATACTGGTCGGGTAGTTTTCTCCGGGATCTCCAATTTCCCTGCTTCTTCATCAAAACGATGCTTCATACTCACCTCACTTCTCTCTCGTCGGTTCTCACGGCCTCGATGTTAAAATCCTCCTAAATATCCTCACTCTTCTATCTATCGTATATTTCCCGACAAGTTTAGAGCGTCCTTTTTTTATATAAACGTTCAAAACGCCAATTAAATTACCACGTGGTACTCGCTATAGGACAACGGGACTTGGCCGATAAACAAGGAAGCTTCAGCAGCCTACATTCGTGGAATGTGCGCGCTACCTTCCTGACACCTGCTGATCAGGAAGCCTGAGTGTTTGTTACGACTGGACTAGACAAGTTGCATTCATCTCGAAGAAGCAAGCTGCGGAAAGTAAGATACAATAGTATTGAATTCCAGGAAACTCTGTGAAATTTAAGTTGGGAAAGGTAAGGTCTCTTGCTGCCCGTTGGGTTGTCATGGTTCAGGTGAAAAAGGGAACCTTCTAGATCATAGTGATGACAAAATAGTAGTGGTGGGATAATAATATAATTCATTTCTAACTTGAAATTCTACGCTATTTTGTAAACATTGTCGTTATGGACGAAAGGGTATTAAGCTTAATCAGGAATTTCGTTAAGAACAAGAGAGACTCGTGTGTTATTTATTAATTTATAGTTTGTAATTTATTTATTTATAACTAACGGTGTTAAATTTTTCAAAATCAAATTTAACATTTCCTAAAAACATTTTTCAAACATTTAGTACCAGAAAGGTTAGTAAAAGATACATAATAGAGGTATTAAAATATATATATAGCCGATGACATTTACATTGGAAAAAAAACCAATCTATAGAACACACACAATTTTTATAAATAACGTAAATTCACAGAGAATATCATTAATGAACCCTTCAAAGATCTAAATAATAAAATTATTCAAGTATCGTATTTTGAAAATTTCATAAATAAGTTAAGAACAAAAACCGGGNCAAAGATCTAAATAATAAAATTATTCAAGTATCGTATTTTGAAAATTTCATAAATAAGTTAAGAACAAAAACCGGGAATCTTTTTTTTTTTATTTTTTTATTACACAACAACAAATTATAATAAATTTCGTAACAAAATATCAAAGTGCAGTTTTTAACATAAATATACACATTTCAGAAAAGACTATCTGGGCTGGAAATAGAGAGAAGTTTCGGTTTTTAAATAGTTCGCTGAAAGGGCCATCATATATTGAACAGGCAAAAGGAATAAGACATTAAATATCTTCTTGTGTTAAAATTAAAAACATTGATCCAAAATGATTCTTCGGATGGCTAAATTGTCATTACCGCTAGTCGATAAATACCCACAATGAGTAACTTGAGATTAAACTAGTTGTATAGAACTTGATGCCAAATTACGCAAAATTAATATATATAATAAGACTAGATGTAGCGAAAATTTAAGATTTCCTATAATTTCCTATCTGCGTAATTTGAATATAAATGTAATATTTATTCATTGTAAATAAGTAAAATAAAATAATACACCTGATAATTTCCTCTATTTTAAAGTTAAATAAAATCTTATTTAAATATGCATTAAATTTTTATCAAACATAGTTCGATTCTGTATTAATGAATTTAATGCTTTTTAGTTTAAAAATAATGCTGCTTACAGATCTTTAATTCTAATAACAAATAAAGAAAATTCACAGAACTAATTATTAAATGGTGAAGAAAATACCTATAAAAACTATCATCATACAATAAAGATTCCATTCGTTATGTATGCGACATTTACAAGTACTGCACATTATGGAAAACTTAATTACGGCAGTGATTAAAAAATGTAATCTTACATATTTGCAAACCATATAACACATATATTAATTAAATCTTAAAAAATTTAGACACGTAAAATTTAGTTGCACAAAGATTCAGGATTTCACTATGCAAAAATAATAGAAATATATTTTAAATATACGATGGTTTAGTGATGTCCAAATGTACATGAGAAATTAATAAAAATTAATAATATACTATTGAAATATTAATGAAATCCATTCTGATATCGAGAACGAATCCTTTAAAACTAGAAGAAAAATTAGTATTTTAGAAATCAACGTGTGAATATTAATGTTGTGGTTTTGTCTATTATAACATACTGTGTGATCACTATTTTTTCACTGGAAAATTCGTAATTCCTCGTACCAATAACTGTAATTAATGTTAAAACTCCCTTGTAAATTTCATATTTGATAAAATAATAAAGTCATAACTTACATCTTAATAGGTAGAAACCAGAAATGTTTTAAATGTAGGTTTTATTGAAACATCGTGTGCATGGCTTCTTATTAGATACATTTTTATTCAATGTGTCTAAAGAGCAGGTTATCTATGTAATAAGCTTCATTCCGACAGACAAAAAATGTACACTGTTGAACACTAACATTGCAACCCCAAGAAGTATGCATCTGAAGAACGAATAGAGCATGGTATTGCTATGGTATGGATAATTGTTAAGACGAACGGTGCAGTCCTCGTGCTAATGGCGTGTTTATAGATGGCGGTCGTGAGCCGTTGGCAGGTAGTGACACTGTGTTTCTCCGTCGCTCGTGTGCACAGACGGAGTGAGCATGCCACGCCGAAGAAAATAACAAGAATAAAAACAGGTTTCCGTCTTTGACTGTAAGAAATAAACGATTACCAGTATTTTAGATTATTCTACCACAAAGCTGGTGCTCGTGTTGGAAGAAATGCAAACACAGTGAAACGGATATGGGTTAAGTGGTTCGAGGAGGGAGGGGCTGAGAGACGAGCCCTAGGACAAGGCACTTAGTGCGCATGGCGATAATGGACTAGCACCATAAAACTGCGTCAAACAGTCTCGTTCAGGAGGTCAGGCATGTAGCACATCAATCTGTCTCCGTACGCACGATTCGCCGCTGTCTGCAACATCAGTGTAACTTGTACAGGATCCCAGTACTGTGGTTGCCATTGACTACTAGCACAGGTGGCTACAGTTTCAACCATGCATGGAATGTCGGGCTTTGAAGGACGAAAAGCATACCATCGCATTTACCGACGAATCTAGCTTGTAATTGCAGCACCACGATCATGGTCGCATGCGTCTCTGGCAGCACCATGGTGATTGACCGAGTCCTCAACTATGCAGCGAGATATCAGCCCAGCAACTGCTGTTATGGAATGAGGTGAAACAGTAATCCAGTCTCTTAAACACTGGTACGCGAACCGTAGGAGCCTGTTGTCCACTACGTTCGGGGCGAGAACTGGGGCGTTTTACCAAAAGTACATTACGCGACCACATCTGGCACACATCGTCCACCGGTACCTCGATTACCGACTTGTCACAATGCTCTCTTGGCCTGCGCTTTTGCTGGAGTTCCCACCCATTGAAAACACGTGGTTCATGGACGTACGCTGATTAGCCTACCACAGAATACCCACTCCCATTCTTCGTCCTGTAATATTAAGGGCTATCACTTTTGTTTTGATTAATATAAAGAGCATTTATTCTGATGACTTGTGCCATTAGGTTGCCAAAATATGTGACAGGTAACTCCGTCTTTAGTTTATCCAGTGGAACTTCTTCCCAAATAGCACAGACCNGTCCTGTAATATTAAGGGCTATCACTTTTGTTTTGATTAATATAAAGAGCATTTATTCTGATGACTTGTGCCATTAGTTTGCCAAAATATGTGACAGGTAACTCCGTCTTTAGTTTCTCCAGTGGAACTTCTTCCCAAATAGCACAGACTTCACCGTTAGGTAGTAGAAAGGCAATTTATTGGGTTTTCGAATGTAACATACAACAATAGTAACAGACGAAACAAAGTCACTAAAATATAGAAAATGATTATAATTATATTTAAAAAAACCTGTAAAAATGTTTTCCTAAAATCAACGAGGTCTTGATAGTGGAACCAAATTCATTTAGNTTTCGAATGTAACATACAACAATAGTAACAGACGAAACAAAGTCACTAAAATATAGAAAATGATTATAATTATATTTTAAAAAACCTGTAAAAATGTTTTCCTAAAATCAACGAGGTCTTGATAGTGGAACCAAATTCATTTTTTTTTTTGTACATTTCACTGCACAGTTAAATAATATTAAAACTTTCACAGTGAAAAGTACCATACACATAATAAACACAATAAGAAGCACATCATTGTTAAATCATATTTATTACGTATATAACGTATGGCATGTTTGTTCGCATAACATTATATGTAATCATTTATGGATTTGACAAATTTTAATTTATCACTTTCTTTCATGTGATCGTTTCAAAACGAACTTTTACAACTTAATGTACTAATATACTTTGACTTTGTCTTTCTTGAATGCTCATAACATTCATCCGTAATTATCAGAGTTTATTTTCCTCACAGTATATAACTCGTAGCTTCGTGCGGGAAAATATTTTTTTTTTTAAATTGTTTGCTAAGTGAAGTTGTGTACACTTAATGTTTTAAAATTTTATATACTCGAAGGAAAATGTTTCCGCAACGTGAAATGTTAATACTGTTTAAGAATAAAAGTACTGTATAAATTAAAATGTGTACATATAATATGGGTTTCTTAAGTACGCATCGTCATGTTCGTAAATCTCTCCTTATGATGGCATTGTTACAATGTCGTCACCATGTCTCTGGCATGATATCGAAGAACTCAAATTATTCTCACGTATGCAATGTGATGCTTCAAAGAGCTAAACATTTCATTAAGTGACAGTCTTCAGAAAATTAAATAAATGTAATATAGCTTTAAGGGCCCAACAGATAAAATATTATTTGACCTTTGTTAATAACATTATTTAAGTACTTTCAACATGCAAAAAGTAATATAGGCTATAGACGATTATATTTTTTATTGAACTTGGTGTCTGGCATAAAACATCATGGGCTCTTATTTGACTAAGCAATAAAGGGATATGAACATACACGTTTATTGTGTAATGTATAAAACAAGCAGTTACTTATAACTAATGAGTCTACTTTCCTGTAAATGGGAGGAAAAATATTTTAGGAATGTTCTTGAAATCTTAGATGGTTGGTAGTCATTGATTTTTCATTGACAGCAATATATTTAGAGATAAAACCAGAAACATGCGAAATAGTATAAAGACAATTAAAATACACGAGTGAATGACCCGAGAATTGAATTCAGAAAAACTCGTTAAATTAAGCTAGCTTGCAATCAACTGCATTACAGAGGTAGAATTCGTAGCATCATCTTCGGATGTTATCTGTTTAGTGTAGGAATTATAGGGTTTACTAACCTGAAGCGTTTACTCGGCAATCATTTTGAAAATAAGTGTCTGACCCTCTAAAAGATCTAAGTTTACATGGCCTACCAAACGCTACTTGTGTGAAATATTGGAAGGAAATCGGTAGATTGGTCTCCGAGATAAAGAATATAAACCTTTTATTTTTAATTTGACAATCATTCAAAATTGCTTTAAAAGAGTATCGGTACACGATGTTCGTAATAGATAGTGCCAGCATAAAAAGTTTAATTGAAATTCTTAAATTGTGAAATAGATATACAAACATATGAAAATATTTATATTGCCAGCATTTTAATATCATTGCCTGATCCCATTTAAATAATTTGTAACAATACCTGGCGTTCTGAAGTGTGCAAAATTTCGTAGAAATTAGTTGAATTAGTCCGCAAATACTACAAAATGTTCAGTTTACTCATCTCGCAAAACTTTGCAGAAAAATCCGGCAAAGGAGGAAATCTTTATGCATATCGGTTGATAGATCCTCAAGATATGTCATAAAACCTCTATTGATCATGTGACGATTTTCATAACTGGAGGGCAAAAGGTTTATATACTTGCACATTCGACTATTGTGATAGATAAATTTATTAAATTAAATTTTAATCCGTTACATTGTTCCGTAAATAAAAAAAAGGCAAAATATTTGTTTACGAGCCATTCTGAAAATAATATACGAACATACTTAAAACATATAAATTAATATAGCCTATCATAGTACAACTCCTTCGCAAAAATTGAAAGAAATTTGTGGATTGTTTCCCGTGATACAGCATGAGAAAAATATATTACTTTATTTGGTGCTATCTTATAAAATGGCAGGGAAATGAGGCTTTGCATAGAAAATTTTGATAGATAGAAAATATTCTGTCAGCTTTCAAAGTTAAGTTGAAATTCGTTTTGCAGTTTCGTTGATAAAAAATACGAAGCTAAAAGGTTATTTGGCACCCATTTTGAAAATATGTATGTATGACACTTTCAAAATGTATCACTTTACATAGCTTGCCATAGTGCTGATTGTCTGCCAAATTTAGTAGAAATCGGTAATTTTTTCAGTGATTACATAATTTCAATTTGTCAAGTGAAACGAATTTACAAAATGGCAGAAAAAAGAGATTTTGTGTACACATTTCATCGTTGTAAAATATAAATGCATTATACAAAGATTAATTCGAATTAATTAAATGTTTTCAACGAAATAATATACAAAACTAAAATAGCTATATGGACGCCATTTCGAAAATAAGTGTCTGGCATACATAAAACATACCATTGAGCATAACCTATAGCAGTACAACTTGTTTGCTATATTTGGTAGTAATCAGAAATTTTTTTCCCGAAATATAACATAACAACTTGATTTATTCGTGTGGTACTCTATGACAAAAAAAAGACAACAGATTCTCCATGTAGAAACATGTGAAGTTTGTTACATATGCTCCCAGCATACATAGTTAAGTTGGAATTGATTATATTATTTCGAAGATACAATGCAATGCTAAAATATCAAGAGAGCCGCCAATTTGAATGTTATTGTTTGAAATATTTGACACTCTTATGTACATATCTACTGCGGCAGTACTACTAAATTGGCAAATTTGGTAGAATTCTGTCAATTATTTCCCGAGAAATTAAATCAAAACTTGATTAATTTATCTTATAAAATGGTTGACAAGGGTTTTTTTTATTATCCGATTATTGCAATACGTACTGCCAGCGTACAAAAGTTGATTAAAATTAGTATAATGGTTTTCAAGATATGACATATAGATCAAATTTTTAAAATCACCGCCATTAAAAAGAAAGTGCAAGGCGTGGTTTAAAACTANTCAAGATATGACATATAGATCAAATTTTTAAAATCACCGCCATTAAAAAGAAAGTGCAAGGCGTGGTTTAAAACTATAAGTTTGGTGAAATTCGGTTCTTGCGTTAAAAAATTGAAGAGCCGAATGGAGGACACACACCCGCTAAGACACAATCGGACACACACATACAAATACACACACAGACACAGATTGAAAAGTTATCTGAAAAGCTTTTTTTATTCTTCGGAAATTGGCTAAAAAAACAGGCCGAGACGTTATTGAAATGCGGTAGATATAAAATTTTGAGAGTTTGTCTCTTTTTATTAATAAACTTCTGNGACGTTATTGAAATGCGGTAGATATAAAATTTTGAGAGTTTGTCTCTTTTTATTAATAAACTTCTATTTTATAAAAATATATTTGTTTTCTTGAGAGTTAAAATTATTCTTTCATTTAACAAAAAATTTTCTATGTCTTTTCTTTTATTTTTAATAAAAAAGTGGTAAACAGTAGTATGCTATGGAATGCATTCATGTTGTCGCTGATGAAATATAAGAATAATACAATTATTTAATTCTAATTACACAAAAATCATAATGCAATACATAACATAGGATGATCAATGAATGAATTTCACAACGGTTTAAGAGATGATCAATTTTTTAAATATCAGTTACTACTTAAATATTGAAATGTGGAGCGTTTAGTTGAACTAAGTTGCCTACTTCTTTCAATTTTGTGAGCAGAGTAAAAGAGAAATTTGGTCAGACANTGGAGCGTTTAGTTGAACTAAGTTGCCTACTTCTTTCAATTTTGTGAGCAGAGTAAAAGAGAAATTTGGTCAGACAATGGAAATATTTCTTATAAATTACTACGTAATTCGTTGCACATAGATACAAGGCTTAGTTCCACCATGTGTATATTAAAAGATATCGCTACTTCAGCCATAATCATGTGGGATTTGATCCTCTAACAATTGTGCCTGAAACAGACGCATTCCGTTAGTGTCCAAAAGACCAATAAAAATTTATCTCTCCAAATGTAAATGAGGCATTTTTTCTATCAGCTAAGGCAAGCAACAAAATAAACATTACTTGTTAAACTGGTTGCAGAATTTCGCAAATAATAATAATTTATGTTTCAAGACGCGTCAGAAAATTACCACGGTGTAGATTTTTACAACTGTGATAGTGTCGTGTTAATAGAAAGAATGTTACAAAACCTGACGTACTTTTCTTACAGATGTACACAATCTCACCAAAAGACTAGCAGGCAACGTCTTTCCGCAGCAGGAACCAAGCTGAGAAGCCGGCACAAAGACGGCAACAAGCGCAGTGCGGTACCAGTCCAGCGTGCACTCTGTGCATTTCGTGTGGAAGCACAATTATTATCGTGGTGGATCGACTTAGCGCAGCAGTTTTGTTTAATTGCCATAAACGCCGTTTATGCAANAGCACAATTATTATCGTGGTGGATCGACTTAGCGCAGCAGTTTTGTTTAATTGCCATAAACGCCGTTTATGCAACGCGCAGTGCGGTATATTCTGCACCGATAATTATCTCTCTCATGAAGCAGCGTGCGAGTTAATCGTTTCGATCACGTGATATAGCTAGCTTGGTTTAGCCAAATAGCTGATGTTTAATTAAGAAAAGGGACGTACTATCATAAATTGATTACAGGATTTTAAAAACCACTCGATGCATAAATTTCGTAGAAACTAATGTAAGAACTTAATGCTGAAAAACGAGGATCCCGAAAAATGTCTCCTTTCTGGAACTTAATCACGTATAGAATCATACTCCTACTGAAGTTCCCTATGGCGTCATATTTCGTTAACCTTTTCTTTACTACCCCCTATGCAAGGAACGGCAGTGTAATAAATTTGTTGGTTAATGATGGGAGTGACGGGTAGTGATTCGATTTGGTGTGAGTAAAAGGCTCGATGTTCTGCTATATATTTTGCTTAAAATAAAATTGTTCGCTGATAAATAATTGTATACATATTATTTGTCTATCGCTCAGGAGTCGGCACCTCTTTAATTACTTTATGCCCACTTATGACCATTATATATTCTAATATGAAGAAACACTCAGAAAACATTTTAGAATAAATGTAAGTACAAAACTAAGTTATTTATTGTTTTTTTTATGTAACATGCAATACTGCTNAGAAAACATTTTAGAATAAATGTAAGTACAAAACTAAGTTATTTATTGTTTTTTTTATGTAACATGCAATACTGCTTGAAAACCATTTTAGTACGAAGATTAATTTCATGTTTCTCATTTATTCTTTCGTTACGGGCACTTAGCGGTTTCTAACATTTTGCGGCTCGTTGTTTGTAACAACGAAATGTGCCCATTTTGTACGTGCTGAGATGAAAGTTTCGAAGGCTATCATCATCATTGGCCAGGGTTAAAGTGTGATGAGGGAAATTTTTGTAATAGCATGCTAGATTTCACTTGGTTATGCCGGCCTCTCGCATTGCGAAACCAGGTTTCTTTAGTACTTGCAGCGTTGAAGTTTTTACAATTTTTAAGAACTTTTACTGAGACAGACAACCGAATATGAGTTTAAGTAGGTTAAGCGCAGATGTCTCAGTCAACCGTCGTAGAGATGAGATGAAAAATTGTGGAAGATGATCTTGCCCTGTTTAGACGAGACAGAAGCCCTAACTAGAGAATGGCTGACATCCGCGGTGGGATAATGTAGATAATTTTGTTCGTTCAGTGGACGGCGCTGCAGTCGGCGATCTGCTAGTGTGATGCCCCGTGAGCTTCTAATGAGTATGTCTTGACCTGGATGAAGGGATGCTGGCAGGTCACTCAACTGTATGTTACCACAGTAACTGATAGTTTCTTCTTTAGTAAAAAAAAAAATGAGTCTTCAAATTGCTTTACGGACGAATAAATATTGGGAATATTCCCCGCTCCTTTGTTTTATTTTCGGCTCTGGAAATAATCCAGTGTTATATTCCTATTTCATATCATTTCTTAATTCTTACTATCCTCCTTTGAAGCATAAAACATCAGTCACATGTTGCTGGCTAATTTTTGGAATAGTTAAATTTTTCCTTGAAATATTTTTTGGGGTCCGTAAATTTTTCACCTTAAGTTCTACAAATTTTATCAGTTACAAAATTTAGTTGCGTACATTTATTGAAATTTTTTTTTCTTATCAGATAATGATTCTGTTTTATTTTATGTAAGATTTTCTCATATAGATAGGCACCAAATTTTAATAAAAATATCTTGGCAATCATTTTAGATACTGCAATGGCATTTGGCCACTATTTATAAATATACGAAATATCTTTATCTGAGGTGGTAGAAATTTTAATTCATGTAACTAGGCCACCACATAAGCTATTATGTAGGAACATGTAACACGTGTTAAACTAAACCGACAATTTTCTAATTTACCAAGTTTCTAATTCTGGACTTTACATACACTGAAGAGCCAAATAAACTGGTATAGGCGTGCGTATGCAAATAACAGAGGCATGTAACCTATCAGAGTAACGCGATGCGGTCGGCAGCTATATTGGTTTCTACTGTTACAATGGCAGGTTATCAAGATTTAAGTGAGTTTGAACGTGGTATTATTTTCGGCGCTCAAGAGATGGGACATAGCATCTCCGAGGTAGCGATAACATTTGGATGTTCGCGTAAGACCATTTTACGAGTGCACCGTGAATATTGGGAATCCGGTAAAACATCAAATCTTCGACATCGCTGCGGCAGGAAAAATATCATGAAAGAACGGGACAAACGACGACTGTCGAGAATAATTAAACGTGACAGACGTGCAACCCTTTCTCAAATTGGCGCAGATTGGATGTGTGGACTGCTCTGCAGGATTTATGGTGTGAATTGCCTCCTGCATACCTTCAGACATTATTCGAGTCCATGCCACGTCGTCTTGCGGCACTTCTGCGTGCTATGGGCCCTGCACGATATTAGGCACGTGTACAAGTTTTTTTTGGCTCTTCAATGTAAATATACAACTCGACAACATTTTTTTACACCTAAACTTACGGAAAATTAAAAATTCTTGGAACATTTGGAACCAAAGTTATGGGTTTTGTAACAAGTGTATTTATCGAAAACCTTTCTTGGTTTTTGCTGACCAAACAATTTGATTAAAATATCTGGGCCGCATTTTCATATACAGTTTTTAACTGTATTTGGTATAGATATTGTATTAATAATTATAAAATCCACCTGAGGTGAGAATATGTATTTCAAATACAAGTTGCCTGCCATCCTTCGTACATTTGTATTTCTATGTAGCTCTCTTAGCCTTTAGGCCATCCTGCGCTTAGAACGCTGAATTATAAGGGAAGAGGGGTCACGCCCTATCATCGCAAGTAGCCCAGCCATGCACCTAAGATGACCAGATCCAAAGCCTCAACCTGATTCGCAAGCACGGCTAAGAACACCCTACCACAAGGTTCTGAGACCTTCGCCCTCAGATACCAAAACGTGTGGTCTGGCCGAGGTTCTATCCATTCCCCTTAGTGTCTTTCCAGGACATAACTGGAGCAGGTTGCCGCTCATCGCCCGGTCTTTCTTTGAGAGGGGGAATCTCTCCAAACTTTCTCCAGAATATAGAGTTAACCACGAGTCCAACCTCTAGTGATCGGTATAGTAGAGAGAACCTCAGGTGGGGCCAACCCGACAAGCCCGTGCTCTCACTCATTTTTAATGGCACTAGTGAGTTTTAAAAGTCTGACAGCTTTACCAATGGTATGGCCACCAGAAGAGGGGGACGGCATGCGATCGACTCGGAGTGGCATACTTCCTTTATTCCTGGTGTAATAGCGGAATCGGTTAAAGTAGCCGTCGCTCAGAATGGAAGATTTCCGTCCTTATAAAACTTCGTAGGGCTGGACCCGTAGGTTCCAGTGTTCTTCCATGTTATTAATATCACCTCCATGCTATCGCCACCATATCAATCCACCAACAGTGCAGTTGGAGGAGCTGTAATCAGACATTGATCTTTACCATACTAAAGAATTTATTCACCATGAAATTCTAATATTGGGCTCCACATGCCTGAATTCCAAGTGGTCCAACACCCCGCTAAGTGGTTAGGCCTAGGTACCAGCTATCGGACCAAGCCATCACTGCAGATAACCCTGGCCAGCCGTGAGGAGACTCGTTCCCATAGGGAGACGGGTGGCGGAGCCCAAATAGCATAACTAGGGGTGGTACGAGCAGCCTTGGGTTGCCATGAATTGGAGAGAGACAATAAGAAACGCATCATCCACCCTTTCTACTGTCAAACGCGGTAGCCAGGCTTGGCTACTATAGTATTGTACTGCCACACCACCTCAATCACCCGGAAACCTAACTCCCGAGGGAGTCACAGACCCATATCNAGAAAACATTTTAGAATAAATGTAAGTACAAAACTAAGTTATTTATTGTTTTTTTTATGTAACATGCAATACTGCTCGAAAACCATTTTAGTACGAAGATTAATTTCATGTTTCTCATTTATTCTTTCGTTACGGGCACTTAGCGGTTTCTAACATTTTGCGGCTCGTTGTTTGTAACAACGAAATGTGCCCATTTTGTACGTGCTGAGATGAAAGTTTCGAAGGCTATCGACATCATTGGCCAGGGTTAAAGTGTGACGAGGGAAATTTTTGTAATAGCATGCTAGATTTCACTTGGTTATGCCGGCCTCTCGCATTGCGAAACCAGGTTTCTTTAGTACTTGCAGCGTTGAAGTTTTTACAATTTTTAAGAACTTTTACTGAGACAGACAACCGAATATGAGTTTAAGTAGNGAAAACCATTTTAGTACGAAGATTAATTTCATGTTTCTCATTTATTCTTTCGTTACGGGCACTTAGCGGTTTCTAACATTTTGCGGCTCGTTGTTTGTAACAACGAAATGTGCCCATTTTGTACGTGCTGAGATGAAAGTTTCGAAGGCTATCGACATCATTGGCCAGGGTTAAAGTGTGATGAGGGAAATTTTTGTAATAGCATGCTAGATTTCACTTGGTTATGCCGGCCTCTCGCATTGCGAAACCAGGTTTCTTTAGTACTTGCAGCGTTGAAGTTTTTACAATTTTTAAGAACTTTTACTGAGACAGACAACCGAATATGAGTTTAAGTAGGTTAAGCGCAGATGTCTCAGTCAACCGTCGTAGAGATGAGATGAAAAATTGTGGAAGATGATCTTGCCCTGTTTAGACGAGACAGAAGCCCTAACTAGAGAATGGCTGACATCCGCGGTGGGATAATGTAGATAATTTTGTTCGTTCAGTGGACAGCGCTGTAGTCGGCGATCTGCTGGTATAATGCCACGTGAGCTTCTAATGATTATGTCTTGACCTGGATGAAGGGATGCTGGCAGGTCACTCAGCTTTATGTTACCACAGTAACTGATAGTTTCTTCTTTAGTAAAAAAAAAATGAGTATTCAAATTGCTTTACAGACATATAAATATTGGGAATATTCCCCGCTCCTTTGTTTTATTTTCGGCTCTGGAAATAATCCAGTGTTATATTCCTATTTCATATCATTTCTTAATTCTTACTATCCTCCTTTGAAGCATAAAACATCAGTCACATGTTGCTGGCTAATTTTTGGAATAGTTAAATTTTTCCTTTAAATATTTTTTGGGGTCTGTAAATTTTTCACCTTAAGTCCTACAAATTTTATCAGTTGGAAAATTCAGTTGCAAACATTTATTGAAAATTTTTTTTCTTATCAAATAATGATTCTGTTTTATTTTATGTAATATTTTCTCATATAGATAGGCACCAAATTTTAATAAAAATATCTCGGCAATCATTTTAGATACTGCAATAAAATTTGGCCACTATTTGTAAATGTACGAAATATCTTTATCTGAGGTGGTAGAAATTTTGAATTCATGTAACCAGGCCACCACATAAGCTATTACGTAGGAACATGTGACACGTGTAAAAATAAACCAACAATTTCTAAAAAAATAGCGCTGAAATCTCTACTTTAGTAACTCAAGTTCTATATAAGTTTCTAATTCTGGACTTTACATACACTGAAGAGCCAAATAAACTAGTATAGGCGTGCGTATGCAAATAATAGAGGCATGGAAACTATCATAGTAACGCGATGCGGTCGGCAGCTATATTGGTTTCTACTGTTACAATGGCAGGTTATCAAGATTTAAGTGAGTTTGAACGTGGTATTATTTTCGGCGCTCAAGAGATGGGACATAGCATCTCCGAGGTAGTGATAACATTTGGATGTTCACGTAAGACCATTTCACGAGTGCACCGTGAATATCGGGCATCCGGTAAAACATCAAATCTTCGACATCGCTGCGGCAGGAAAAATATCGTGAAAGAACGGGACAAACGACGACTGTCGAGAATTATTAAACATGACAGACGTGCAACCCTTTCTAAAATTGGCGCAGATTGGATATGTGGACTGCTCTGCAGGAATTATGGTGTGAATTGCCTCCTGCATACCTTCAGACATTATTCGAGTCCATGCCACGTCGTCTGGCGGCACTTCTGCGTGCTAGGGGCCCTGCACGATATTAGGCATGCGTACCAGTTTTTTTGGCTCTTCAATGTAAATATACAACTCGACAACATTTTTTTACACCTAAACTTACGGAAAATTAAAAATTCTTGGAACATTTGCAACCAAACTTATGGGTTTTGTAACAAGTGTATTTATCGAAAACCTTTCTTGGTTTTTGCTGACCAAACAATTTGATTAAAATATCTGGGCCGCATTTTAATATACAATTTTTAACTGTATTTGGTATAGATATTGTATTAATAACTATAAAATACACCTGAGGTGAGAATATATATTTCAAATACAAGTTGCCTGTCATCCTTTGTACATTTGTATTTCTACGTAGCTCCCTTAGCCTTTAGGCCATCCTGCGCTTAGAACGCTGAATTATAAGGGAAGAGGGGTCACGCCCTATCATCGCAAGTAGCCTTCCATGCACCTAAGTTGACCAGATCGAAAGCCTCAACCTGATTCGCAAGTACGTCCAGGAACACTCTACCACAAGGTTCTGAGACCTTCGCCCTCAGATACCAAAACGTGTGGTCTGGCTGAGGTTCTATCCATACCCCTAGTGTCTTTCCAGGACACAACTGGAGCGGGTTGCCGCTCATCGCCCGGTATTTCTTTGAGAGGAGGAATCTCTCCAGACCTTCTCCAACATACAGAGTTAACAACTGCTAACACGAGTCCAACCTCTAATGATCGGTACACCAGAGAGATCCTCAGGTGGGGCCAACCAGATTAGCCCGTGCTTTCACTTATTTTTATGGCACTAGTGAGTTTTCATTGTCCGACAGCTTTACCAATGGTATGGCCACCAGAAGAGGAGAGCGGCATGCGATCGACTTGGAGCGGCATACTTCCTCTATTCCTCAGGGAATACCGGAATCGGTAAAAGCAGCCGTCGCTCTGAATGGAAGATTTCCGTCCTTATAAAACTCCGTAGGGCTGGACCCGTAGGTTCCAGTGTTCTTCCATGTTATCATCACCACCTCCATGCTATCGCCACCATATCGATCCACCAACAGTGCAGATGGAGGAACTGTCATCGGACACTGACCTTTACCATACTATAGAATTTCTTCACCATGAAGTTCTAATATTGGGCTCCATAGGCCTGAATTCCAATTGGTCCAACACCCAGCCAAGTGGTTAGGCCTAGGTACCAGCTATCGGCCCAAGCCATCACTGCAGATAACCCGGACCAGCCGCGAGGAGACTCGTTCCCATAGGGAGACGGGTGGCGGAGCCCAATTTGCATAACCAGGGGTTGTACGAGCAGCCTTGGGTCGCCATGATTGTAGTGTGGCTATAAGAGACGTATCATCCACCCTTTCTACTTTAAAATGCGATAACCAGTCTTGGCTACTTTAGTATTGTATTGCCACACCACCTCAATCGCCTGGAAACCTAACTCCCGAGGGAGTTACAGACGAATATCCCCCACCTGAGGTGATATACGAGTATGCATATAGCCATTACGACCATACATTTGTTATTTTATTGTCACGCTCTTAGCCATTACGGTCATTCCGCGCCCAGGCCTCCCAGTCGGCGGGGAAGAAGGATCACGCCTTCTCAACGCAGGCATCCCAGCTATTCACCTTGGGTAACCAAGGCCAAAGCCCCTTCTTGATACACAAGCTCCACCAAGAGCACCCTACAACAAATTCTTAGACCGTCGTACTCAAATTACCAAGTGGTCTCGTCGGAGCCGTATGCGGTCCCCTAATGTCTTGCCAAGACGCTGCCGGAGCAGGTGCCTGCTCACCGCTTGGCCCTTCTTTAAGAGGGGGGATCTCTCCAGACCTCCTCCAGCATATGGAGTTAACCACTGCCAACACTTGTCCAACCTCTAGTGATCGGAACATCAGAGAAAATCTGGCCGAATACTTGCAATATTAAACAGAAGTACATGTCACCAAACACAAAACAAATATAAGAGCAGTAATTCAAACGCCAAGCATGGCCACCCAATCCTTGGACATTTTTACTTTGCAGTGCCTCCACATGTGCTAAATGGGCATTTTTAAGGGTTGTGACATGCAGCGATGATGATTTTTGTCACATTCTCTGCACTGCAAACCGACATAACTGGTGGAGGTTTGGAGCAGAATTTAAAGTGGACAGGAAAGTACAGCAATTTGTCAACACTGACCACCAGACATCAGGGAAATATCATTACACCGCAAGTTAGTGATTGTACTAGCGCCTGTTCGGTGGAGCAACGCTCCAGGAATTTTAACAAACCTGGTGCTGAATCCGCATTCTACAGTTATTTTATAAAAGTCGCCTCTCGGTAATTTGTGTCACCAGGACAACTGTCGTTAGTCCTGTGATAATTCGTAGTGCTCTCAAACAAATAAGAGACTAGTCGCTATTGTGATGACTTCCTATAGACATTCCAAGAGAAACAAGTCGACTTCATCCATTGATATGAGCACGCCTAAAGCAATGCCAACTAATTTATCAGATATAATATTATACTCTCTTTCTACGGCAACATTATTTCCAGCTATACTAACGAGTTTTTTATCCTTGCAATCTATAACTCTAACTGAGGCATCTTCAGAGGCGACAACGTTTGCAGCAGCGCCGAGGGTACTGCATATTTTCCATAGCAGTCGTACACTAACATTATTGTATCCGATTGCTCAATTTGTTATCAAGATTAGATCTATATTTCCATTGTGTTGCTGTTGTGTAGTTTCAGCTGCAATGAATCACTTTTATCGATGGCATGTGCATAAGCGTAAAGTAGCTATATATGCTAAAGATTACATACGTTTTAATAAAAATACCGGAAAATATTTCATGCATCGCCACTGAGACTTGAGTGCCAGATTTAATTAAGACAGTTTGCTTACAAATTTAATGCACCAGGCCTAGTTTCACGTAAATCCCCTCTCACCATTTACACCTCTATGATAATAGCAGAAAAGTGTTTACAGCTGGAGGTAACTAGAAAGGGCAACGGTACTTAAAGTTGTCGACATACACTGAATTTACCAAATTTATTTAAAAAAATTGAGCAGTTACTAACCCAGGCAAATACAAACTTGCTAGTACGTGGCAGATTTGTAGACATGTCGTATATCTAGTGTGGTAGAAACCTCTTATACAGAGATTATAAACAATGTGGTTTGTTGGATATGAGTGTCCAAAACCAAGGCAGAATATTAGATGGTCTGATCAGCAAAGCCATCTGTACGCGATAAAAGCATTGGAGAATATTGTTAAATATACACGAGTAGTATATGAAAGTGGACTTTCAGCAAGCAAATAAAATAATATCATACTGGATTTCCCCTCAAAGAATTAAAAGGACCTGCTGAACTAAACTTTCTCCTGGTCTTTGATATGCTCCAATTGAATGTATTCCAGTTGGCCAGTCATGGATAAACTTAGATACTCTCTCCGAAGATACGCTACCTAATCATCTGCTGGACTGCCGAATGCTGCCAAACATTTCCTATACGGATCGGAGTCTTAAAGACACACAGGACACATTGCCTCATTTAAAATACAAAAGTACTCTCCTATAAAAATAAAAATATGAATATTAATATATTCAATTATGCAACTGAAATAACCAATAAATAATACTTCAGAAGCTATTATGTTGAATAAAAAGAGAAAACAATGTGTTTTCTTATTCACTATCTACGTGTGCTGTTAAAATACATAAATTGATATACTATTTATAGCGTTGTGATAAACATTCACTGAGGTCAATACCCATCAAGGCCTCGAATAACACACAAAATAAAATGTGTAATGCAAATATTTTCTTTGAACGTATGTGAAGAAATATGTAGCAAACATTTTATACTAAGTCTTCAGTTACAAAAGGTTTAATTACTTTTTGCATAGTTCTCTACTAACAAACAACGTAAAGAGAAAATACTGAAAATTGTACTGTTACACGTAATTTAATTAATGCAATTAATAATATTTTTTAATTAAATGTTTTCATAGCATACCGTTGTATTTTATAAATACCATAAATTCTAATTAATATATTTGTAATATCTCACAAAATTAACTGATTTTGTGCTTGAAATCCATTTATTCATTACGTCGACTGGTCCGTGCACCCACTTCGTATGTACTAGTCGAGTACTAAGAGAGACTGGGGACAGACGTGTAGACGTTTAGCTTATTCACTTCTTCGCAGCTTGGAAGTAGTCAAACGAATGCAAGAAATAAGGGATTGTGACAAAAATTAATAAATGTAAATAATAATTATATTAACTGCAGTGGCTACATGCCAGTTTATACCTTCGGTTCCTTCAACATCTTAGGAAACCAGGTGGCTTATTACTATTGTCGTTGGAAACATGTTATCGTCGGGAGTCGTGTAAAATAGAGTAACGATGGAACGAATCTGAGTAAGAGAAGAATTCTAGAACGTGTATTTGTATTGATAGAAAGCAACTCGGCGATGAATCATAAGGAAAAAAAGTTTTTCTGTAAAATATGTATTTAACTGTATTTCATTTAACTCACGCAGTGAAGTTTTTATCGTAAGAGTTGTGAGTAAAGAAATTTTATTATCATAAAATTGTGTAAACAAAAATTTTGTCATAAAATTTTTACATATGTCTATGGTCCTTAAGATTGTCACCCTTCGTCAAGGTCAGACTCCAATATCAAAGTAGTATATATAGGGCTACCTTAACCACTAGGCTTGAGTATGTTTCCTCTCAGTAGCGTTTGGCGAAGTGTAGTAAGGTAAGCTGGTGCTTGCTCAGTACTGTACGAACTCGGCGCACGCAGCAGGAACCAATGACCAGAATTGAGACGGGAGAATCAAAACGCACTGCGGCCACTCACGAGAGAGCGGCAAGGCACACATTACACGCATGCTGTGGCGTCAACTGCACTAGTATGTTTAAATGAAATATGTGTCAACTAGGAAATTATAAGGTATTGCACAGGGCAAAACACAGCTAACCTAGCAACATTTCGTCACACGCCGCTGTTCCCGTTCCATTGGCATGTTTAGGATATTGTCGTATAGGGAAAGTAATAAATTATTGCTGGAAAGATTGAAGCCCTTTTCGAAAGGAATAAAAGATTTTTGCTCTCTTCACGTGGGCCGTGAATAATTTTATACATAAAGCAAGCCCAGATGACTAAATGTAATTTCAGTTAATTAAAATAAAGTGCAATGAAGTACGCATTTCATTAAATTGAATCGCCTTATTATTTGACAGAGTATCCTTAGGAGATATTTAAATAGTATATTACTTCCAAATGTACTGTTACAAACTCCTTAGATAAGGAGGGAGTAAACAAAAATGAAAATTATGTACTACAAACATGAGTTTTACGACGACGCGTCGGGAATGGGATATCTTCAAGAAACACATTTCAATAATACATTTGCAAGTAACAAAATTTCAAAAATTATCCGATAGGATAAGTAAGTTGTGTTTAGGAGGCAAACATGAAATAAAATAAACAAATCATCTAATATTTCAACAGTTTTAATTTGCAGTCAAGGATTCATAGAATTACGATCACATTGTAATTAAAACAAACAATATAACAATATAAATATCTACAAATTATATTTTAATGCACATCTAAATGTAGTTAGGAAATTGCAGTTCTGTGGCAAATGGATACTGGCTGGAAGGCGGGAACCATGGCGACCATTTTGTATGACGTCACGCGGAAACCTTCTGCTCTGTCATTCCTTGTCAGCAGCAGCTATCTTGGGTTCCCTTTTTCTTCTCTGGAATTTCTTTTTATCTCTCTTTCTCTATAATTCAACCTCTAGTCTTCATGCTCTTGTATTCCAATAAGTTTCCTCACGCTTTGTCATTCCGATGTTATGTTTTCTCCTGCTCTGTAAATCCTTCCTGCCTCGCGTCATTATATTCCTTGTGATGGAGTACGGATGGGGGACGGTTTCTCATATTCCTTCCGGTCTCCTTTATTGACTCTCTTGTCGTTCTTTCCTNGAACCAATGACCAGAATTGAGACGGGAGAATCAAAACGCACTGCGGCCACTCACGAGAGAGCGGCAAGGCACACATTACACGCATGCTGTGGCGTCAACTGCACTAGTATGTTTAAATGAAATATGTGTCAACTAGGAAATTATAAGGTATTGCACAGGGCAAAACACAGCTAACCTAGCAACATTTCGTCACACGCCGCTGTTCCCGTTCCATTGGCATGTTTAGGATATTGTCGTATAGGGAAAGTAATAAATTATTGCTGGAAAGATTGAAGCCCTTTTCGAAAGGAATAAAAGATTTTTGCTCTCTTCACGTGGGCCGTGAATAATTTTATACATAAAGCAAGCCCAGATGACTAAATGTAATTTCAGTTAATTAAAATAAAGTGCAATGAAGTACGCATTTCATTAAATTGAATCGCCTTATTATTTGACAGAGTATCCTTAGGAGATATTTAAATAGTATATTACTTCCAAATGTACTGTTACAAACTCCTTAGATAAGGAGGGAGTAAACAAAAATGAAAATTATGTACTACAAACATGAGTTTTACGACGACGCGTCGGGAATGGGATATCTTCAAGAAACACATTTCAATAATACATTTGCAAGTAACAAAATTTCAAAAATTATCCGATAGGATAAGTAAGTTGTGTTTAGGAGGCAAACATGAAATAAAATAAACAAATCATCTAATATTTCAACAGTTTTAATTTGCAGTCAAGGATTCATAGAATTACGATCACATTGTAATTAAAACAAACAATATAACAATATAAATATCTACAAATTATATTTTAATGCACATCTAAATGTAGTTAGGAAATTGCAGTTCTGTGGCAAATGGATACTGGCTGGAAGGCGGGAACCATGGCGACCATTTTGTATGACGTCACGCGGAAACCTTCTGCTCTGTCATTCCTTGTCAGCAGCAGCTATCTTGGGTTCCCTTTTTCTTCTCTGGAATTTCTTTTTATCTCTCTTTCTCTATAATTCAACCTCTAGTCTTCATGCTCTTGTATTCCAATAAGTTTCCTCACGCTTTGTCATTCCGATGTTATGTTTTCTCCTGCTCTGTAAATCCTTCCTGCCTCGCGTCATTATATTCCTTGTGATGGAGTACGGATGGGGGACGGTTTCTCATATTCCTTCCGGTCTCCTTTATTGACTCTCTTGTCGTTCTTTCCTTTAACTCTTTATTTTCGCGTCCTNTCCTTTAAATCTTGATTTTCGCGTCCTCCATCTTAGATGTGATAACCGTCGTCATCGTCTGCTGTAGCCGGCCATCTTAATTCACAACGGCTGCCTCCAGTCAGCTGCTGTAGGAGACCATCTTTGATTCTCGCCTCACCACTAGATTGTTCGAAATTTTACTTTTCGCAGCTAGGAGCGCTATTATAGGCTCTGCCCTTTTGTGCACGTGTGTTCGTTGTCTCGCTGTCAGAAATGGTGCACTAGCATTACGGAGGAGAGTTCAAATTGCGGTCGCCAGGAGTGCTGGAAATTTTTTTTTGTTGTTGTTTGAGAATTCAAAATAATGCAGTAAGTTTGCGGTTGCGTCTCCATTCACCCTTGGTCAATCAGTCGAGCATCTAGACCACATGACCACCATTACATGACAAGTGATAGGAGATTAAAAAACGTTTAAACTCGCATCATACTACACAACTCGAAAAACAATAAACTTGTTATTGCGTTGAAAAATTACCCTTTGAACGGTTACGAAACGAAAGAGAGTAAATACTCGCATCGTCTTATGCAATGAACTTACAATATACCCTTCATCACAAGCTGGCGAGGTTTTCTCTTATTCTTTCTAGATTCGTCTATGCTAATGTGGCCAAATGTGACTATGCTGGAATAAAAGCTTAGTTGGCTGTTATTTCTCTACTCGTTTAAGATACATTCACCAATTTAATATCACCCTCGAAGACGAAAAGGGCCGCAGGATTAAGCACGCCCTAAACACACTTATAAGAATAGTTGGTTGTAATTTCCGAACTGTTTAAGATATTGTCACCAAATTCATAACATAGGCATCATCTACAATAACAAAGGTGTGGCAGGGACAAGTACACATTTAGTCATGTCATAATAATAGTTGCATTTAATTTCCCACCCACCGAATCTAAGACAACCAAATTCACTGACATCAGTTCCGACTGAAATCAAGGCGATAAGGAAAAGTAGTTCTTAATCCCTTTTATTAGTATAGTTTGTCAGCATTTCCCAAACTTCGAAGTTCTAGATCAAGTAGCAAATGTCCACGCATGTAAAGAAAATGAAGGTTATCATTCATGTGCGTTGCAAAGCTACCATTGCATGTAGGAGTGTAGGGTCTGAAATAGCACACACATACACATCGGCCTGCATGCACTCGACAATCGCCCACCGCCACCCTTTTTGTCTGCTACCGCAGGTGTTTGCCAACTTGGATCCCCGTCAGTGACAGCTAACCTCCCATCGTTCACCGACATCCGGACTGTATATATCGATGTGAAAATATATAAATTAATAAACGTTAGCATGAGTAACATACAACAAACAACTATATGTGAAAAAAGCAAGTTATATATGAATGCGCGGCATGCAAGATGTACATAGTCGTGAGCATTGATCAAATACAATTATAGTAATATAAACGAACACTGCTAATCTGACACAAAGACCGGCTGCCCGAGTCATCGCTAGCAGGGTTATCACTTAACAACCTATCATATACATATATAAAGAAATGGATATACGATTGCACCGATAACAAGACGTACGTAGTCACATGTTACATTAAAAAATGTATACGTTATCCGAGTGTAAAAGTTATGAATTCATCCTGTACAATAAATATCAGTCATATAACAAACCATAAAGGAATGTAGTATACGCAAGTACATAACGAGCATTATGCCATAATAAAAACTCAATATGAAAACAAATTACCAATGAAGCCACATTCTATAATAGTGATATCAGTGTTCCNGAACCAATGACCAGAATTGAGACGGGAGAATCAAAACGCACTGCGGCCACTCACGAGAGAGCGGCAAGGCACACATGTATGTTTAAATTACATATGTGTAAACTAGGAAATTATAAGGTATTGCACGGGGCAAAACACAGCTAACCTAGCAACATTTCGTCACACGCCGCTGTTCCCGCTGCATTGGCATGTTTAGGATAATTTCGTATAGGGAAAGTAATAAATTATTGCTGGAAAGTTTGAAGCCCTTTTCGAAAGGAATAAAAGTTTATTGCTCTCTTCACGTGGGCAGTGAATAATTTAATACATAAAGCAAGCCCAGATGATTAAATGTAATTTCAGTTAATTAAAATAAACTGCAATTAAGTACGCATTTTATTAAATTGAATTGACTTATTATTTGACGAAGTATCTTTAGGAGATATTTAAATGGTGTATTACTTCCAAATGTACTGTAACAAACTCCTGAGATAAGGGGGAGTAAACAAAAATGAAAATTACGTACTACAAACATGAGTTTTACGACGACGCGTCGGGAATGGAATATCTTCAAGAAACACATTTCAATAATACATTTGCAAGAAACAAAATTTAAAAAATTATCCGATAGGAAAAGTTAGTTGTGTTTAGGAGGCAAACAGGAAATAAAATAAACAAAGTATCTAATATTTTCACAGTTTTAATTTGCAGTCAAGGATTCATAGAATTACGATGACATTGTAATTAAAACAAACTATATAACAATATAAATATCTACGAATTATATTTTAATGCACATCTAAAAGTAGTTAGGAAATGGCAGTTCTGCAGCAACTGGCTATTGGCTGGGAAGCCGGGAACAATGGCGGCCATTTTGTATGACGTCATGCGGAAACCTTCTGTGCTGTCATTTCTTTTCAGTAGCGGCTATCTTGGGTTCCCTTTTTCTTCCCTGGAATTTCTTTTTATGTCTCTTTCTCTATAATTCCACCTCTAGTCTTCGTGCTCTTGTATTCCAATTAGTTTCCTCACGCTTTGTCATTCCGATGTTATGTTTTCTCCTGCTCTGTAAATCCTTCCTGCCTCACGTCATTATATTCCTTGCGATGGAGTACGGATGGGGGACGGTTTCTCATATTCCTTCCGGTCTCCTTTATTGACTCTCTTGTCGTTCTTTCCTTTAAATCTTGATTTTCGCGTCCTCCATCTTAGATGTGATAACCGTCGTCATCGTCTGCTGTAGCCGGCCATCTTAATTCACAACGGCTGCCTCCAGTCAGCTGCTGTAGGAGACCATCTTTGATTCTCGCCTCACCACTAGATTGTTCGAAATTTTACTTTTCGCAGCTAGGAGCGCTATTATAGGCTCTGCCCTTTTGTGCACGTGTGTTCGTTGTCTCGCTGTCAGAAATGGTGCACTAGCATTACGGAGGAGAGTTCAAATTGCGGTCGCCAGGAGTGCTGGAAATTTTTTTTTGTTGTTGTTTGAGAATTCAAAATAATGCAGTAAGTTTGCGGTTGCGTCTCCATTCACCCTTGGTCAATCAGTCGAGCATCTAGACCACATGACCACCATTACATGACAAGTGATAGGAGATTAAAAAACGTTTAAACTCGCATCATACTACACAACTCGAAAAACAATAAACTTGTTATTGCGTTGAAAAATTACCCTTTGAACGGTTACGAAACGAAAGAGAGTAAATACTCGCATCGTCTTATGCAATGAACTTACAATATACCCTTCATCACAAGCTGGCGAGGTTTTCTCTTATTCTTTCTAGATTCGTCTATGCTAATGTGGCCAAATGTGACTATGCTGGAATAAAAGCTTAGTTGGCTGTTATTTCTCTACTCGTTTAAGATACATTCACCAATTTAATATCACCCTCGAAGACGAAAAGGGCCGCAGGATTAAGCACGCCCTAAACACACTTATAAGAATAGTTGGTTGTAATTTCCGAACTGTTTAAGATATTGTCACCAAATTCATAACATAGGCATCATCTACAATAACAAAGGTGTGGCAGGGACAAGTACACATTTAGTCATGTCATAATAATAGTTGCATTTAATTTCCCACCCACCGAATCTAAGACAACCAAATTCACTGACATCAGTTCCGACTGAAATCAAGGCGATAAGGAAAAGTAGTTCTTAATCCCTTTTATTAGTATAGTTTGTCAGCATTTCCCAAACTTCGAAGTTCTAGATCAAGTAGCAAATGTCCACGCATGTAAAGAAAATGAAGGTTATCATTCATGTGCGTTGCAAAGCTACCATTGCATGTAGGAGTGTAGGGTCTGAAATAGCACACACATACACATCGGCCTGCATGCACTCGACAATCGCCCACCGCCACCCTTTTTGTCTGCTACCGCAGGTGTTTGCCAACTTGGATCCCCGTCAGTGACAGCTAACCTCCCATCGTTCACCGACATCCGGACTGTATATATCGATGTGAAAATATATAAATTAATAAACGTTAGCATGAGTAACATACAACAAACAACTATATGTGAAAAAAGCAAGTTATATATGAATGCGCGGCATGCAAGATGTACATAGTCGTGAGCATTGATCAAATACAATTATAGTAATATAAACGAACACTGCTAATCTGACACAAAGACCGGCTGCCCGAGTCATCGCTAGCAGGGTTATCACTTAACAACCTATCATATACATATATAAAGAAATGGATATACGATTGCACCGATAACAAGACGTACGTAGTCACATGTTACATTAAAAAATGTATACGTTATCCGAGTGTAAAAGTTATGAATTCATCCTGTACAATAAATATCAGTCATATAACAAACCATAAAGGAATGTAGTATACGCAAGTACATAACGAGCATTATGCCATAATAAAAACTCAATATGAAAACAAATTACCAATGAAGCCACATTCTATAATAGTGATATCAGTGTTCCTATAACACCAAAAAGTTTAGTAAAATTGAGAATGGATGCCAACATGAGAACGAAGGAATGATAATAAGGATAAACCTCAATTGCGATACAAATTATGAAACTTGTTTCGAATGTGTTCCTTTGCTTGGCAAAAAACAACATACGTTTTAAACCATTAGTCGCGAAAGAGAGACGTGACCGCAACGCAGTGATGCACACAGATATAAAAAACCATTACAAATGCAAACAGTAAATTGCATTAAACAACCAGTGAATATTTCGCGAGCATCGAGATCTGTACATAACATTAGTAAAAAAAAAATGTTTTCGCGAAGCCTAAAAGCACAGATAAGATAAGGTCAACACTGCTACACACTGGTGTAAAAAATATATAAAAACAAAATATCAAGTAAAATAGTTACGAGCACTTACCAACCAGCGAAATCCAATATTAAACAAGAGTCGGGTGCTGTATGCTGTGTTACACGATGCTAGTCGACTAAGCAATCCTGCAAACGATTTCCTGATGAAACGACTGAAACGAAGCCATCACATTCAGAGTACAGCCAACACTTGCAACACTATCAGTGGAAAACTTCCGATGTTAAATGAAGCTAGGTACTTTAAATCTGGTGATGACATCATACCAAGCCTTTACGTGCCTGCAGGGATTGGTGGAGAGTTATGCAATTATTCCTATGGCAGAACCCGTGTTAAATATTCCCGATGTCCGGTAGACACATATACGCCTCAGTCGAAGGCACAGGTGATAATGCTGAAGAGCAAAAGGAAGTCGATGGTATGTGCTAAGAAGCCGATGGCACTGGCGTAGGTCCCATTAGCTCTGGAGTTCCCGAAGCTGCAGAAGCAATAGAAGGTGATCCAAACACATTAATCCACTAAATAACGAACTCCACATGTGAGGTTTGTCTGCAGAACAGTGTAATGTAATACACGCAACTACCTCTAAGAAATAAGTATTTATAATCAGTCAGAAGTTAAAGAATCATGTCGAAAGCTTTTAAGATTTCATTTTAAACTGTAAATATTTGCATGTCTCTTTAAAATATAGCTTCGAATAAACTGGTGTTGGCAGAGGATATGCTTATGTCGAACGTACCCACTTTTAATTCTATAAAAACAGCTCGTACCACCTCACATCGGTCAGAACATCTATGGATGCTGTTCTAGTGGTCAGAAAATTTTATCATCTGTCGTAACATATGGAAAGATTAAATCACTTGCAGCACTAGACGAAGATACCGAGCTTCCACAATCGCCTAAAGAATTCCTTCTCCCATATGCACGACACGAGAAAATAGATCTGTCTACAAACACCTACCTCTCTATCTGCCTCAAAATGAAGAGTTTCTTGGCTATCTCCCATACCTAGATTGTTTTCAAGGTAGTGTTACCGTCAGACACACCTCATTCCAGAATCTGGTGTAGGACACATCGGGAGAAGTAGCAACAGCAAAATAAAAAACCGGCACCTCCAAAACTGAAAGATGAACGAGTGCAGAGAAGATGTATAGTCGAATTGAAAACTTCGTAGGCTATACAGAGATCAACCCGAGAAGGCAACGTGTTACTGTCCAGCATCCATACTGATGTTTGCACAACATAGCCAGTAATAATCTATCGAGGCAACTCGATTCAGGAAATCCAAATAAGCATGCAGTGTGAACAATAAACAAGCTAGCATAATTTAAAAACGTATGCAATTTTACCAGCGAGCGTGGTAGTGGAAATCACATCGTTACGACTACATTCATCTACTTAGATCGTGTCCTCTGCTACAATATGAAGATGGAATAAATTGTTGAATACTAAACATCTGTAACATCGTCAGCATCGCCAACAGCAAGGGATCCTGAAGAGTCACTACAAGCATGATGACACAATGTTACTACTATATAAATACCTTTAGTAAATGCAGTAATACATACCGCAATGAGAGTAGCCATTGCATGTCCAGCCCAGCATTCGAGACATTCCTCTGTGATAACATCGATGCAGTGTTTACCTGCAGTGATAGCCTGTATAGACATAACAAGAAGTGCAAAGGCAATGTTTGTCGTTTATCGGGAAGCAAGTGCAAGTATTGCGACAATGGAATTTACTATCAACTCTAGTGTCAGTCAACATGAAAATAGTAACTGTGCATCCGAGAACAACTCCAAATCTTAACTCTGTCATAACTGCGATGCACTGTGTAAATACAGTGTAAAGGTAATAAATGTCGTCCATTGGGAAGCGTGTGCATCTATTGTGGCACGACATTCGCTAAGAGTCGCAAAGTCTATCGACATAAATTTAGTAACTGCCTGTTTGCCATCGCCTACAAAACCCACCCATGTGATAACTGCAGTGTGGTATATGTGAATAAGTGTGGTTTGTATGCTCAAAGCAGGAATTGTTCTATAAAAACAGACATATTTGATTTGCTCAAGTGAAGAATAAATTGAGCATGCTACAAATATTATTATGTATTCAATTTATGTCAAGTCTGACAAATAAAGCTAACGTGTATAGATTATGTCGGTGTTATGAGTTTATTTCCCCCCCAACAATATTAGTTTAACATCCATTATACATACACGAAATATTTCCATATCACTAGAAAAAAAAAACCAGATTTCGTCTAAGTTTGAAAGAGAATTAATGGCTTTGTACAGTTTCGAGTCTCCAACTAAGGTCCTATCGCCATACCTCACTTAAGGAGATTGTTTACTTCAACATATTAGTCACATTTCAAGCACGTACACATACAGAAAATCACATAAAAAGCTGCTCAGACATATTCAAAAATGTGTGCATAAATTACACTCACATTACACATGCACATGTCAATCACTCTCATCCACCATCCTACCTTTACAATAAATATCTACTAGCATACACCTCAGGTGAGTGAAAACGTTGCTTTCAAAGACGGCTGCTTGATCAATACACAGAGATGCTCTCGGGCGATCTTTGTTTCTCCAGTCGACCGCTGGAGTGCGGTCGCGGTTGTCTTCGACCATTTTCATTTCCCCTGTCACCTGTCAGGGGGACGCCAACATCAATTGCATTACCGATGGCCGTTTCTAGCAGCACTGGTGTAGTCACAGATAACCGGGTTCCGTCGAGCAGCATGCAAAACACTCACCCATGCATGCACTACTCGGTGCAAGTAGCTCAAAAACTGCCAGACGCACGAGGTGTTGGTCCAACTGCCAATGAGGGCTGCAGCTCGTCAGTGCCAATAGCACATGGGGTCACTACATAGGAATGGTCCGAGTGTAAAGGCTTAAGATAGCAATAAATAGCATCAGCATCATACATAGATTTGGGGAAACTCGTGCAACATATAAAACCGTCCTGTTCATCTATACATGAGAAAATTAGGTCACATAAAAATAAATAATAAAGGCTCAACATAGCCGTGAATTCGCAGCGAGCATGATGTCGTACCGTAAGTCGACTATAATAAATACCTCAAAATTTGCTTGTTAAACTTCTACATGCATTTTACACATTTGAAACAAAGTTTTTGTGGAATTTACATTTGCATTTGAATTTACAATTGCAGTGTTATGCGAAATATATTTAGTATAACGTTATTGCGGTTTATTTCCACTTTTTGACTCGAACCTTCGAAAACTTACACCATTAATTACATGTTTGGTTGTTTCTTAAAATTATCATATATCACATCCGTTGTATGCTTCTGTTTACAGAGTACCTTATATTTGATTGAATTGAACAAATTGTTAAATATTATCTAGAAATTACAACATTTCATTTATCATTAATATTAATAAATGCAGAAAAAAAAGCTGTGTTGGAAATGCATAGTAAGAAATAGTTCTTATACAAACTATTGTTGCACTGAGTGCGCACGAATGCGGTGCGCTGTCCCTTTGGTGTAAGTTTCTAAGCTTGGTTGCATGAGGCAGGGTTATCTCCTGAAAATAGAACTAAAGCAGTGCTTCAGAACATTTTTAAGTAACCGTGAATGGACTATAAAAAGATTCCAAAGAAATTTTTCTGCAAATAAAAAAAACACTGTAGAAAACCAATGTACTTGAGTCGTTTATATGTGGGTGGTCACACTCCCTGTCAAGTGCAGAGGATGACAGCGCAGATATCATACGCAGAAGTGATGATTGTTTTACTCTTACTAAGGCTGTATACCAATTCCCTTCAAGTCAATATGTCGCACGGAAATGATAAAACCTGAGATTTGATCAAATCCCTAAGGTAGATGATCAATTCACGGAAGAAGTTAAAATGACAACTCTGTGGGGTGATTTCCCTTAAGAAAGTAAGTGATTTAATCGAGTCCCTTAACTATTTTAGTGAAAAGATGAAATAAAGAAGTCAGGACTCGCCCAAAGCGTAGCCGTAAATTACGCACCGTGGCCGAGCCCCAGCGACAGCAGGAAGGTTCACTACTAGTGTAAAGGTTATTTGAAGGCTCGCCGGCAATTTTTTATAGGTAATGAGGCTAACAACTTCAAGTATAACATTTTTTTCACTAAAACAGTTAAGGGACTTGATCAAATCACTTACTTTCTTTAAGGAAATCACCCCACAGAGTTGTCATTTTAACATCTTCTGTGTCATTTTAACATCTTCCGTAAATTGATCATAAACCTTAGGGATTTCATCATATCTCCGTTTTTATCATCTCCCTGCGACATATACATGTCCATACTTCCCCCTATCCTCCTGGCACGTGACTAAGTATATACTAGCGCCATCAAAATTCCTAGCAGAGTTCACACAGAGTCTGTACTTGCCAAGTACAAGAAGATGCTTACTTGATGGGTGAATTTGCGTACTTGCGTCTGTCGCCATATTTGTTTTTAAATGCCACGTACATAATATAGATGGGAATGTATTGTGGTTCTACTAAACTTCCGCGTTATTGCTCTAAGAAGCAATCAAAGTGCAATAATATTTCTGCGTTTATAATAACCTAATAGCAACTCATTACATATGCATTTTTTTTTTCATCACAACCAAACAACACCATAGACGAAAACGCAACCGTAGACAACCAACATAGTACACAAATAAGGTGTATTTACAGCAAAAACCTTGAGTTGTTATCTCAGAATGATTACACACGTTTTTACTTTCTAGTAGTTGGTGTTACTTACACTTGGTTGTGCGAAGAGTCAAGCACAGCCTGAAAATACATGACCAATAGTCAGGGGCAGTACACACAACGACAAGTACGAATATCTGTATACTTTATAGCTGTGTACTAACAATTGAGACACAGCCTTTGGTTCTAACAAGTATACAGGGAAAGCAATGACTAAAGTTTCCTTATGCTGAAGTGGACATCTCGGTAGCAAAAATACCCTAGGGCCACTAACTTCAGGAAAAATAATAATCACCAATGACATACCTATAACTCCAAACTAGTGCCTATTTTGGTTATAGTGGTAGGATTATTTATGAAATATGGGAAATCAGAAAACGTAGCTGGTATACAGTTATTATTCATGATGACAAGTTTGAAACTTAACGTAAATAGTAAAAAAAAAAATCTTATATGTCTTTGAAACAGAGAAGTGCTAATATATTCGCATTGAAATCAATAAATACAATTAAACATTCGCAGAAATATCTGGTACTCAAAAGTCGATGTTCGATAGTAGGAAAAAAATCTCCAACATAAGAAAACAAAAAAGGAAACCTAAAAGTGTTTTTAGTTTCACTGTTGAACTAGCTATAACACTTAAACGTCTTGCAGTTTAGTTTACAGAACATCCGCAAGTTTTTCATCACCACAGCGGAGATAGTTTATCGTTCTTATAATGAAATATATATCTGCTCTTAATTTTTAAAATATGATATAAATTAACACAGACACTTTGACTCATATTTTATCACCATTAAAATATAAACTTATTTTATATAGATACGTGTTTAAAAAGAATTGTCACTTAGGTATTCAAAATGCAATAATAATACAATAAATATTTCTAGATTTATAAGGAACTGGCTTTCTGACCGCGCTTTCGCTCGCTTGTGGACTACTTCACGAATGAGCTAATAATTTATTTTATCGAAGGTAATATAAGCTTTACCCATGTGAGAAATATTCTTCCCTTCAAATCTCACTTAGGGACTGTCCTAGGACCTTATTTATTGCCAAAGCAAAACAGACCTTGCGGGATAATCGCAGTCTCGTTAATGCCAAAAGGTACTAGTGAAGACTGTGGCCTTGATTACGCCTTTCTGCTAAGCCTTCACTTGGAGCCCGGTGCTATCGTGGCATTTCGGCGGTAACATTGATTGAGCCAAGCGGATATCGGGCACGTGTTCTTTGCGAATTCAAAGCAAACAATCCTAGAACCCTCTCTCCATGTGGTTTGGTTTTCCCGTGGGCTTTGGCGAGAGAGAAAACTGTTGTGTTATCTTACTGGGATCATAGTAAGCATATAATCGAGCAGCACGAGAGCCCAAAACTTCTTTTGGAATAAAAAACTACAACAAAGTGTTTGAAACAGTTAGGAATAACAGACCGGTGGTTTAGGATAATAACCTATGGATTCTGGTTCAGGATATTGTTCCCGCATACAACGCCCTCCCCGAAATAAATATTTAGCAGACAAACTCCTGTCTGACTGCAGTATCCCTACATTCTCTAGATCTGCCACCATACTACCTATACCTGTTGATAAAACTAAAAAAATTATTTAAATGTAGCTTATTTATACGGAACACATCAAGAAAATGGCAGATCTGTTGAAGAGAGGAAAGTTGAAGAGCTGCAGGACTGCCTTGGACTGATCTGTACCTATAGGGGAGGTGGTATGCCAAAGTTGATGGCACATAGTAATATTTTTGCTTGAATCACATTTTTCTCACCAATGACGTTACTAAAAGACACATTTCATATACTGATATTCCATAGTGCTCATGATCAGTATGTTACCTACATACATAAATTGTTCGTAAGTGTATGACAGCAAACATCAATCACAAATTTGCCACAATATAAATGAATAAAAATTTGCATATTCTATATTAATTTGCGGCGCAAGCATTATTTTCATAATTATTAATTTCAAATTTATTTCTTATTTACTTAGAAACTGAGTTTAAAACAATTTTACTGAAATATGTTCCAAAATATAAGCCACTACACTAACAGTAAGTCCAATGAAGAAAACAAGGTAAAACGCTTTTAAATTTCCCATCTCTAGAGGCTTATATTCGCAAACGTCTGATTCTCGATGTGTTGTAATGTAACAAAGCTCACTTATCAACTTATCGAGTATGCCGGCTTCGTTTTCCAACCAGTAGACGTGATTCAATTTTCTCAAGAAAGGGAAGTTCGGACGCATTTGAAAACATGGAAACACTGGCGAAATATTTATTTTCGGAATGTGAAGAAGTTGATGAATTCCATCAAAATTTTCATTCAAATGTGAATAGTATTTTGGATGTATATCACCCATCAGAACGCTTACATTTTTGTGTTCTCTTGTAATTTTAATAGATTCTTCAACCTTCATAAATACAACCGTACTTTTGAGAAGGAACTCAGAAAACACATCATCCCATTCCAATGCGGAGTTTTGCAAATTTTAATTATTACTGAAGGAAATGTTTTTGTCAATATTAAATGCTACTGATACTGGCAGAGAACTTTGCATGAATTCTTTCACCGTGTTTATATCAGGATAAAGGTGCGGTACTAGAGTGTACTTTAGGAAAGAACCAGTTTACGCATTATTAAATACTATATTAAACACAAACAAAGAAACAAGTAATAACCGTTTTGACACAGACTTGACTGGATAAATAGTATCACCTAAAAACACAATTCAAAATAATTCTAAGGGTACCAATGATGACACATGTATATAAATACAAAAATAATAAAATATACATATCGCAAATAACATTATGACAAAGAGCAAGTATGAAGCTCACGTAACATAAGAAGAAGGCTTTATTGAGCTCAACCATAGTGGCATATATTAAGCTTTAGGGACGACAAAAACCACGTTACTTTGAATGAAAGGGTAAGGTGATATTCTTACATGATTCACTGTTGTTGTTAGAAAAAAAGTATTAATGGAAATCCGATCAGGAATAGACCATTTTGAGGTGTTTACGGCGTACTTCCTGTCGTTTTTGACAATGCATGCGTTAATTGTGTTTGTGAAAATAGTCATTGCGTCATTAGAAATCCCTTCGTAAGAGATATTACCATCATCCATCTTCACCTTATTCAGGAAAGGTGGGAAATGGACCATGACAGCTTTCAGTGGGTTGCCATTAAGGTGTGAAGCTTTGTCAAAAGAAAAGCTGCTGCTATCATTTCTACCCCGATATCTCATGAAATACCCTCCGAACCAGAATGGGTTGAAAGACAGCGCCTGTACATGACTCACTTCTCGAAGCTGGGACGGCGCTGAATCTGTGGCGAACACAGCCACGCAGTTGAGTATCTCGTGCCGTGTCCAGTATCTCCTCACTGCGTCCTCTATGCCGGTGAAAGATACCCTGACCACACTCGTGAGCACCAGCAGGACACGAGACTGGCAGTCCCAGAAGGTGCTCCGAGATAACTGCTCCACAGCCTGCATGAAGAAATCATCTTCTACGTCGTCTGAGATGATGACGTAGCCAGCGCTCCCAGGGTCGACGTGATCCAGTACTGCACATGTCGCACTATGTGACACATTGCCGGAGCAGTTGTTGTTACTCACGTACAGAGTGCTTCCATTCGCTGACTGCAGAGTGCGCATAAGGCTGTCTGCTTCTGGAGATGAATGGTTCATCGTGACCACCACAGTCCTGGTGTTGTATCTGAAATAAATTTCAAATATTTCTGACGTTTGCTGCAGTAGCTGCCTCCTAGTTGCAATGCTTTTACCTGTTATGCTCGTTGTTCTGGTTGCTTTTTCTGTAAAATATGTTGGAGCGAGTAATAACCTCAACATCAATAACATTCTCATCTTCACTGGCGTGATAAAAACCTACAAAATGAAACATTTTTAAATTTTTTTTTTATTTTTGGGAGTGTCCTAAAAGTTACATATTTACAATCCCAAATTGTAATTAACTTTCTCTGTTGCCAGTTTTAAACTCTTCTCTCAAACATATTCCACCCCTTTAAAATTGGGAAAAGTATTCAACAGACATGACATTACTTGTAATTCCTAATTACCTTATCTTTAAATACTTTTTAGGACCTACATTCTCAATGATATCTGCGACCTCATACTTATACAGTAAGAAGGCGGGAGCGATTACATACGTCTTATAGAACGTTTGTAATATTATGAGATAAGGCAGTTTGAGTGGTAGGATTTTCATTGTACATTTGTGTCAAACATAGAGCGCACTAATGAATCGAACATAACTGGAGGCAGCTGAAAACTGTAGTTTATAATCGTCCACAACATCCAGAAATACCTCAGGATCTCATAAGATCTGCCCAGATGGAATGGGACCTTCGTCCGGAAGATGACACCATCACATTGATTACAAATATGCCACGGAATGTTAGAAACCTGTACAATGCGCATGAAAGATATACATAGTTTTAAGCTGCTGTGGAAAGAAGTAAAACCTCGCTAGTCTGAGACACCACTTACTTAATTTTGTTGATCTGTCGTGGTTATTTGTATGTGGTACTGGATAAATATTTTTTGTTAGAATTCACTTAGAAATTCACGTTTCGTATAAGGACCTTTGGTTAACTTGTAGTTGCTATGCTTTCCTTTATGTATACGCGATAAAATTTTTATTCTGTGTGTATAGTTAAAACTTTTTGTGAGGTGTTTAGCTCACTCTCAACTTATGCCGTGATTGAGGAAAGAGGTGGTTACTTGGGAAGCGCCCCGACTACCCAAAATTGCAATCCATAATAGATACTTGGCGTGGTCACATCCAGTATTAGCACATGCAACTTTGGTGGACGCCAGGTTTTCTTGGCGTGGTGCCACATCCCCTGCCGACACTATTGCATCTCACTGCATTAATATTCGCGCCAATAACCTTGTTGATAACCGCAAGCTAAATTACACAAAATTCCCCGGCTCAACTGAGTTTTTTTTCTGAGCAGTGATGAATTATTCGAGTGATTCAAAGCCCGCTACAAATAGTAGGTCTCTTTCATTTTAGCCTTTATTGCACAACCGTACGGCATCGAACTGATATTGTACCATAGTTATATGTTTACGTTTTTAACTGGTTTAATTGATATTCTATATTTTTATGACAGGGTAAGTGTTAAATAAATAGTTTAATCAGAAAAATATATTTCTAAATCGTTATTACATCGTGATTGCAAGAAGACATTACAGAGATAACACGAATTTTCATGTTGATGCTTTTATTTCAAAACTTCGATGTGTTGAAACACTTCAGTTTTTTATAATATCTAGAGCTTGCCAACTCCTTAATACAAAAATGAAAAAAAAATGTATAATCTTGAAGCTTGAAATTGAAGGACTTAGAACATGTTCTGAAGTGATATGTTATTTGAAAGGGCATAAATCACTTCCCTAGGATTATTTTAGTCAAAGAAAGGGTTTTGAACCTCCATTAACCACTTTAAAAGTTTTAGTCTAAATAAGTATGATATTTTTAATGCATTGATATACACTATATAAATTCATATGATTTCTCGTGCACTAAAAGAGTGATTCGGTTGTAAATTTTCTAAGTGTTTGTAATATTACATCTCAGCTTTTCAAGTATCGCTAGCACCCAAAGCTTTGCGCAAGAGAAACTATAAAGTTTTATTGTTTAACTCCTTAAAAATATTATGCAAAGTAATTTATTAAAGTAGTACAGTATTTGTAAAATTTATGTGTGTATTCTGAAAGTCGATTATTGTCAACATTGAGAATATAAATTCTTGAAACACAAAGATTTTTGGGAAGCATATAAGACAAGTATAAAAGTTATTCAAATCCATTTTAATCATAGTGATGTACAGTTAAGTGATTTAGATTTATAGCAAGATTTTATAAAAAAGGAAAAATTAAATGTTGATTAAAATGTATGAATTGCAATACCGTGTTCTTAAAGTTGCTTTAAATCAAATCATATTATTACATTAAAAAACTAATAAATTGAATCAATAAACGATTCATTATTCGTTGAATTACCAGGATAAGTTTGACATAAAACCATGCACAAATGTAAAAATTAACAAACCTTCATATAATAAAATATATATTTGTCATTACCGTTACACAGTTACTTAACTCATAAGAATAAACATATGTCCTTTAAATGATAACTTATTTAATTTATTAAAATGTAGTTAAATAAGACTTTCGGTGAAGAGTTATTATTAATTCAGGTATAAATCCATTAAAATTTTGCTCTTAGACAATTTATGTATTATGTGGTTTGCTAGTAAATGTTATTGTAGTTCTAGCATTTTCAAGTTATTTTAAATAGTAAGCTATATGTTAAAATAATAAATCGCTTACATTTGCTATTTAAAAAAATTGTTTCTCTACAATAATTTTTGTACATGAAAATCAGTATTAATTTCAAGCTGACATTTTATTTTCAATATAAGCACTCATATCAAAGACGAACAAAAAAATGTTTCTATTATTGTATCGTTATATATTAACACATAAATTATTATATTACTGAAAGCGGTATTTTGATATTATAATTATTTTACGATACTTAATAAAATATAAAGTTTTATTGAATTATATTACTTATACCAAAACATGATAATAATTCATTTCGCATCATATTTTAATAATTTTAAATGAAATAAAAACTGCTTACATGAGTTTTTTTTCATTTTTAGAACATGTAAAATTTTATTTTTAATTTGATTAGAATTAAGTTTAGTATTACATGTAGAATTGTTTCCAGTTTAAAAAAACATGTCTTATTCTTTAAAACCTTCTGTTTTACATCTGGAAATTTACTATAAACAAGACAAGATAAAAGAATTTCAAGTGATTTGAAAATAAAATAAATATAAATATAAATTTATGCAGAACGAAAGTTTTGATTCTAACTCTATTATATAGTAGTATTCAAATAAAATGTATACTTAAAATTATTTTACCACCAAATGAATCAACTTATTATGTAATTGCTTTTTTATAAAAACAACCCAATTATGTAACACTAATAGAAGAAATATCTAATTGTATTACATATCATTATTCTTATAAATATTTAAGTTAAATAATCCATTATATAAGTGTTACTGAAATTGAAATTTATCATATTATTTATACCTCCTTTTTATACAGAAATTTTCAACATTTTGATATTTACCTTAATATTTCACCAAATTTATTTCATGCAGTTAAATAATATATTTTGGTTTTACTCAGCGTTGTTATTCTTGCTTGTTCAAAAGTATTCACACCTAATATACTACAGAAACATACAATTAACAATATAATTATTTTCAAACTATTAGATGTTTTTTATTTTAATTTATTTATAAGTTGAATGCAAATAATTCAAAAGCCCTGTATCTAATTAACCACCCCCCCCTCCTCTCCAGAACCCATCATCGACCTTTCAATTCCTTTTTTCCGTTTATATCCTAGTTATGGAGTCACTNAAAAACCTACAATTAACAATATTATTATTTTCAAACTATTAGATGTTTTTTATTTTAATTTATTTATAAGTTGAATGCAAATAATTCAAAAGCCCTGTATCTAATTAACCACCCCCCCTCCTCTCCAGAACCCATCATCGACCTTTCAATTCCTTTTTTCCGTTTATATCCTAGTTATGGAGTCACNACCCCCCCTCCTCTCCAGAACCCATCATCGACCTTTCAATTCCTTTTTTCCGTTTATATCCTAGTTATGGAGTCACTCTCTAAGCCTGCCTGCCATTGAGATATTTTACTTTAGAAATTATATTTCCTTACTTGGCCTGCAACTGGCACTATCGACCCAAGCAGCAGTATAAGCAGCTACGTGGAGGTGGCATACTGGGTCCGCCATCAGCCAGTACACAGGAGCAGTTCTGCACTCCGAACCCGACGAAGACTCGAGCTCTACTGGCTGCGCCCACCGAGTGTTGCTATGACGTCACCAATAAAGGCTGTGTTGCCGAACTGATACGACATCGAAGTGATATCTTCATTTCAGCGTTGTTGTACAGTATTTCCACATCCAAAATAATCTGTAGTGTATTCTGCACCAAATTATAACGAAATTTCACACGAAAATGTAAAAGTGCAGGTATTAACACAAATATACACATTTCAAAAAAGAGTATCTGGGAGGGAAATAGAGAGAATTTTGGGTTTGGAAAAAGCCCGCTAAAAGGGCCATGAAATATTGAACTGGCAAATCAATCAGACATTCAATAACTTCTTGTGTTAAAAATAAAACCATTGATCAAAAATGCTTCTTCGGACGGCTTAAATCTCATTATCACTAGTCGATAAATACGCTCAAAGAATAACTTAAGATAGAACTAGTTGTAAAGAACTTAATTGAAATTTACACAAATTAATATTTAAAATAAAATTAGATGGGGTACCGAAAAGGAAGATTTGCTGCCATTTCCTACCTGCTGAATTCCAACTAAGAATGTAATATTAATTGACTTTAAAAAACGAAAGGAATAAAAAGTCCTTAGAATTTGCTCTATTTTAAAGGTTACTTAAACTCCTATTTATTGCTGCATGAAGAATTTATCAAAGATCGTTCGTTGCTGNTTTGCTCTATTTTAAAGGTTACTTAAACTCCTATTTATTGCTGCATGAAGAATTTATCAAAGATCGTTCGTTGCTGCATTTATAAAACGAAAACTTTTAAGTTTATATGTGAAAGCTGCTTATAGAACTTCAAACCCAACAATAAATTAAACCAATTCACAGAATTATTTATTAAATGGTGAAGAAAATATCTTTAAAAATTATCATCATACAACGAAGATTCCATTTGTTTTAATTGATGCGAAATTTTAATGTATTGTATACTACGGAAACCTTAATTATGGCAGCGATAAAAATAATGTAATGATACATCTGAGCAAATAAGATAAAACATATATTAATTACAATTTGAAAAAAAATTTCACACTTAAAATTTCACTGCACAAAGTTTTAGTATTTCACTATGGTAAGAATAAAAGTAACATATCATAAATATACTATGATTTTCATCAATGCCCAATAACACATGAGATATTAATAAAAATTTATAAAATACAATTGTTAAAAAATTACAAAACTCATTGTGACGTCGAGAAAATGAATCCTTTAAAACTAGAAGAAAAGTTGATGTTTTCGAAATCATCATGTGAATAATGTGAATATCAATGTTGTGGATAAGTTATTATACGAGACTGCTTGATCACATTGATGTTACTGAAAAATTTACTATTCATCGTATCAATAACTGTAATTAAATAAAAACTCCCTAGTATATTAAATAAATAATAACATAATCTATCGGGTTGTGTTACCCACATTTTATTTAATTTATAAATACATATTATGACAATTAGAGCAAAACTTACATCTTAATAGCTAGAAACCAGAAATGTTTTATAAGTGAGGTTAATTGACACATCATGTGCATGGTTTTATTATTAGGTACATTTTCATTCAATGTGTGTAAAGAGCAGGTGATCTTCACTGTTGAACAATAACATTGCAACATCAAGAAGTTCGCATACAAGAAGTTCGCAAATGATGGACCCTACATTTGAAAAATGCATACAGCATGGTATATTCTGTACNGAAGTTCGCATACAAGAAGTTCGCAAATGATGGACCCTACATTTGAAAAATGCATACAGCATGGTATATTCTGTACTATATAAGAAGGCCACTTTTTAACAGCTCGGCGAAAGTAGCGCCACTGTTTACATCTGACTACGTATCCTTCCACCNTACAGGTTTCCGTGTCTGACTGTGAGAAAGTAAGGTTTACCAGCATTCTGGATTATCCTACCACAAAGCTGGTGCTCGAGTTAGAAGAAATGCAAACACAGTGAACCGGATATGGGATTAGTGGGTCAAAGAGGGATGGGCTGAGCGACGAGACATAGGACAGGCACTTGGTGCGCATGGCGATAATGGACTTGCGCCATACATCTACGTCAAACAGCCTCGTTCAGGAGGTCAGGTATGTAGCACATCAACCTGTGTCCGCACGTACGGTTTGCCGCTGTCTGCAACATCATGGTAACTTGTACATCTTCCCAGTACTGTGGTTGCCATTGACTACTGTCACAGGTGGCTACAGTTTCAATCATGCATGGAGTGTCGGTCCTTGAAGAACGAATGTCATGCTATCGTATTCTCCGACGAATCTCGCTTCTGGTCGCAGCACCACGATCATGGCCGCATGAGTCTCTCGCGCCACCATAAGGAATTAATGGGGTGAAATCAACGAGATGCAGATAGTGGAACAAAACTCATTCCATGTATCATTATTAAAACATATTGATTATATATATTATCAGGCATATTTGTTTGCATAACATAGCATTTAATCATTCATGGATTCAACCGAAATTAATTGATCATTTTCGTTCATGTGATCGTTTAGCCACAAATATTAATGCGTTATTTACTATTCTGCTTTGACTTAATTTTTTTTGAGTGCCTATAACTTTGATCCGTAATTATTAGAACATGTTATTCTCATAACGTATAGCCTCGCGCAGTTAAATATAAAAAAAAATTTTTAGTCGTCTAGTGAAGTTTTTAAACATAAGGGTTGGAATTTTATCTACATGTAAAAAAGTGTTCCCGCAACATGAAAGATTAATACTGTTTAAGAACAACAGCGCAGTATCAAGCAAAATTTGTATATTAAATAGGGGTTAAAATACATCGTTATGTTCGTAAATCGTAAGTTAAAATACATCGTTATGTTCGTAAATCTCTCATTATGATGGCATTGTAGCAATACCTTTGCCATGTCTCTGGAATGATATCGAAGAAGTCAAATACTTTTCCCGTATACAATGTGATTCTTTGAAGAGCTAAATTTTCATGACATGATTGTCTTTAAAAAATAAAATAAATTTTATAAAGCATTAAGGACCCAACTGATTATTATATTTGCCCTTTGTCAATAACATTAGTTCAGTACTTAAAAAATTGAAAACCTGATATATACTTTCGACGATTTATTTTTCTCCTAAAATAGTATATAAATTAATATAGCCTACCACAGTACATCTTTGCCAAATTTGAAAGTAATTGGTTGTTTGTTTCCTGTGATCCAGGATAAATACTATACTAATTCGTGAAGAACTATCTTATAAAATGTCGGTGAAATGAGCCTTTGCATATACAACATTGATATATACAAATTATACTGCCAGCATCCAAAGATATTTTGAAGTTCGGTTTGCAGATTCGTAGATAAAAAATTCGAAGGTAAAATGATATTTAGCCTCCATTCTGAAAATCTGTACGTTTGGAACTTTAAAAATTTATAAGTTTTCATAGCCTGCCTAATAGTGCTAATTGTTTGCCAAATTTGGTAGAAATCACCAGTTTTTTCGGATATCACATAATTTCAATTTCTCAAGTGGAACTTCTTTACAAAATGGCAAACAAAATATATTTTGTGTTTACAAAATATATTGTTGTAATGCATTTAGGCAACTTATAAAGATTAATTGGAATTTATTACATGGTTTCAACGAGGTAACATAAAAATCTAAAATAGCTAAATAAAAGCTATTCCGAAAACAAGTGGCTAGCATACCTAAAACATATCAGTAAACATTACCTATCGCAGTACTTCGTGTTTGCCACATTTGGTATTAATATAAAAATTGTTTCCCGAGATATGAAATAAAAACTATTTTTTCGTATGGTACAATGTGACAAAATAAGGACAACAGATTCTCCAAGTAGAAACATGTGATATTTGTTACATATACTTCCAGCATACAAAGGTAAGTTGGAATTGATATAAATGTTTTGACGACATAGAACACAATTATAAAATATACAGGTGGCCGCCTTTTTGAAAATAAGTGTCTGACATATTTTAAACATATTTTTACATATCAAGTGTGGCAGTACTATGTAACTTCCAAATTTAAAAGGAATCTGTAATTTGTTTCCCGATATATTAAACAAATACTTGATTAATTCATGTAGTGCTATCTTATAAAATGGTTGACAAAGGTTTGGTTTTTGGCTAATTCGATGATTGTAAAATATTTTGTGAGCGTACAAAATATAGTTAAAATTAGAAGAATGGTTTTCGAGACTTGACTAATAGCCAAAAATTGTAATATCACCGTCATTTTAAAAGTAAGTGCCAAGCGTGTTTGAAAACTATAAAACAGGTGTCCTTACAGAGTACTCTATGTTTACCGAGTTTAGTGAAATTTTGTTCAAGCGTTAGAAAATTGAAGGGTGGGACGAAGGACACACCTACGCTTAGACACAATCAGACACACACATACTACATACACAGACTCACATAGACAGGAAAGTGATCTCACTAGCCCTTTTTTCCTTCGGAAAGTAGGTTTAAAAATGTGTCCGAGACATTATTGATATGTTTTAGACATAAAATTTTGACAGTATGTTTTAGTATTATTAACACACTTTTATTTTATAAAAATATATTGTTTTTCTGAAAAATTAATTAATTGTGTCTTTTACTTAACAAAAACTTTCTGGGTATTTTTTTTAATTTTTAAGAAACAAATGTCAAACAGCATTCATGTAGTCGCTGATGAAATGTAGGAACAATAAAATGATTTCATTTTAATTTTACAAACATCGTAATGGAACATCAAATATAGAGGGATCAATACATGAATTTTACAACGTTTAAAGAGATAAACAATTTTTTTAAATATCAGAAACTACATGAATATTAAAATGTGGAGCTTTTAGATGAACTCAGTTGCTTACTGCTTTGAAACTTGTGTGCAGCGTCAAAGATAAATTTGGCCAGACAATGGAAATATTTCTTATCAATTACTACATAATTTGTAGCGCACAGTTACAAGATTTATTTCCACCACGTGTCTATAAAATGATATCGCTACTTTATCATGGGGGATTTTGTCCTCCGTCAGTTGTGCCTGAAACAGGCTTAATCCGTTAGTTTCCAATAGACCAATAAAAATTTCTCTTTCCATATATAATTCCGGCATTATCTTCCAACACCTAAGATAAGCAACAAAATACACATTACGTGTTAAAGTTGTTGTAGAATTACGCAAATAAAAAAAAATATATTTTTCCAAACGTGTCACAAAGTCTAACACGTGTGTAGGTTTATACAACTGTGATAGAGTGGCTTATATAGAAAGAATGTTACGAAACCTGACGTACTTTTTTTACAGTTGTACACAATCTCACTAATGCGCTAGCAGGCAATGTCTTTCCACAGCAGGATGTAAGCTGACAAGCCGGCACGTAGACGGCGACAAGCACAATGCGGTAGCCGTCCAACGTGCACTCCATACCTTTCGCGTGGGAGCAAAATTATTACCGGGGTGGTAAGACTTCGCGCAGATGTTTTGTTTATATACTATAAATGCCGTTTATGCAACGAGCAATGCAGTATATTCTGAAAAGATAATCATGAAGCACCGTGCGAGTTAAAATTTTCTATCACGTGATTTAGTTAGCTATAGTTACGGCATGTAGCAGCTTATTACTTAGGAAAAAAAATGTACTGTCATAATTTTTTTAAGGTCTTAATAAAACACTCAATGCATAAAGTACCTAGAAACTCAAGTGTGAACTTGGAGCTGAAAAATGTTGAACCCAAAAAAGGCTCCTTTCGATAGCTTCATCACTTATAGAATCATACTCCTGCTGAAGTTCCCTATTGAAGGCCTTCGTATTCTCTGTTACACTTGGCGACATATTTCGCTAACCTTTTTTTACAATCCTCTCTGCAATGAACAGCAGTGACAATAAATGTATTTATTAATTATGATTGAGGTGGGCGAGTGGTTCGGTTTGGAGTGAGAAAACGGCGCAGTGTCCGAGCTTTTTATTGTGTTTAAAATTAAATCAGTCATTGAAAAAAATATATATATATCGATTCTTTGTCTATCGCTCATTAAAGCAATCAGAAATTTTGTAATTGAATATTTAAATATATGAAATTTTTAATTTGCCTCATTTTCCTCTTATGCTGCGGTATATTTATAGTTTCTTTGCATTAGCGTGTTGTAATATTCATCTGCTGGTAGTTAAAATATGACCACCGTTTTTTGTTATTGATTTGGTAGCTACTCAAATACTCCATGCCCATGGAAAACCATTATATATTTTGATGGGAAGGAAGACTGAGGTATCATTTTATAATAAATGCATGAAGACATTTAGAATGTTATTCATTGGCTTTTTTTGTAACATGTAATACTCCTCAATAAACATTTTAGTACGAGGATTAATTTCACGTTTCTAATTTAAACTTTCGTGACGCGCACTAAGTTGTTGCTTACCATTTCCGCTCGTTGAATGTAACGGAGAGGTGTTGCAATTTTGTACTTGCCGAGACGAAAGTGCTGAAGGCCATCAACACCATTGGCCAGGATAAATGTGTAATAAGGGACTTTGTTGTAATTGCAAGCCAGGTTTCACTTGGTTATGCCGGCCTCTCGCATTGTGAAAGTAGGTTTCTTTGGAGCTGGCAACGCAGAAGTGTATAAAGTCATCAAGCACTTTTACTGCGACAAGCAGCACGAGCGCGGTTTTAATAGGTTGGGCGTAGATGTCTCAGTCGACCACCGTAGAGGTAATATGAAAAATTGGAAGGAGATCTTGCTTCGTGTAGGTGAGACGGAAGCCCTATCTAGAGAATGGCTGACATCCGAGGTGGGTTAATGTAGATAATTTTGTTTGTTCATAGGACGGCGCTGTAGTCGGCGATCCGACTGCTGTCATTTAAATATTTTATGTGGTCTGTAAATTTTTCGTCTTATGTTTTAAAATTTTGTAACTTAAAAAATTTAGTTGCAAACTTTGATTGATCGACTTTTATATCTTATCAAATAATGGTTCTGTTTTATTTTATATAATCTTTCCTCATATTAAGAGCTACAAAATTTAAATATAAATATCTCGGGAATAATTTTAGGTACTGCAATGGCACGTGGCCACGATTTTTAATNGAGCTACAAAATTTAAATATAAATATCTCGGGAATAATTTTAGGTACTGCAATGGCACGTGGCCACGATTTTTAATATACGACGTTTCTTTGTCTAAGGTGGTAAAAATTTTGAATTCATGTATCCTTGTCACTATGTAAGCTATTGCGTAGGAAATTTTCACATGAGGAAATTTTTACGTTTGTAAAACTAAACAAACTATTTCTAAAAAGTACGGATGAAATTTCAACTTTAGTAACTCAGGTACCATTTCAGTTACTAATTCTAAGCTATATATGAATATATATATATATCTGAAACATTTTCTTATACCTTAAATATCAGAAAATAAAAAATGCTTGGAACATTTGCAACCACAGTTATGGGTTTTGTAGCACGTATGTGTCTCGAAAATCCGTACTCCGTCTTTGGTGACAGAACATTTTGATTAAAATATCTGAGCCACCTTTTCATGTACAGTTGTAAACTGTATTTAGAACAGATACTTTATTAAAAATTAGAAAATCCACCCGAGGTGACACAAAAACCACGGTAACAAAGTGGCAAGATTAAATATAAGTACATGTCGCCAAACACAAAATATATATAAGAGCAGTAATTCAAACGCCAATCCCGGTAATTAAATTCTTTGAAATTATTTCATTGTAGTGCTTACATATGCGTTAAATGGGAATTTTTGTGCGCATTGACATGCGGTGCTGAAGATTTTTGTCGGTCGTATTTTTTGCAGCGCAAANCGTTAAATGGGAATTTTTGTGCGCATTGACATGCGGTGCTGAAGATTTTTGTCGGTCGTATTTTTTGCAGCGCAAACCGACAAAACTGGTACGCTAGTTAGAATATGAAGACTCCGCCTTCTTTCATGTGTGGTCAACTACTGTTCTTCCTGCCTTCGACGAAGAATTAATGTCTTACTTTGCATGTTTGAATGTTCAGAAGCTTAATATAAGGAATTATGGGGCAGAATTCAACGTGGCCAGGAAAGAACAGCAATTGGTCAACACCGACCACCATACATCAGAGAAATATCACCACACCGCAAGCTAGTGAGTGTACTTGCGCTTGTTTGGTAGAGCAACGCTCCAGGAATTTTCACCAAACCTGGCGCTGAATCAGCAATCTACAGTATTATTGTCGAAATCGCTCCCCAGTCCTGCTGTAATTCGTAGTGCTGTTAATTAAATAAGAGACTAGTCTCCATTGTAATGAACTTCCCAAAGACTTTCCACAAGATGNTAATTCGTAGTGCTGTTAATTAAATAAGAGACTAGTCTCCATTGTAATGAACTTCCCAAAGACTTTCCACAAGATGACAGTGAGCTTGGTTTTTCAATTCTGACACTAAACACGATATATTTTTTTCCGTTTACAGAAACGTGACCGATTTCAATCAATGCTATAAAGAAAAGTAGATCGTAAGCCCTGTTATACTCATAGTTTGTCAGCATTTCTAAACCTTTGTATTTCGGGAACAATTAATGAATGTCTATGCATGTAAGAAAATAATGGTAATCAGTCAAGTGCGTTACAAAGTTACCATTGCATGTAGGAGTGTAGGGACTGAAATAGCACACACATACACATTGGCCTGCATGCACTTGACAATCGCCCACCGCCAACCTTGTCATCTGCACCGCAGGTGTCTACCAGCTGCGATCCCCCTCAATGACAGTTAGCCTCCCTTCTTCCACTAACATCCAGGCTGTATATATCGATGTGAAAATATATACACTTATAAACGTTAGCACGAGTAACATAAAAATAACAACNGCATCCAGGCTGTATATATCGATGTGAAAATATATACACTTATAAACGTTAGCACGAGTAACATAAAAATAACAACTATATGCGAAAAAAGAAAGATGTATATAAACGCGCATCATGCAAAATGTACATAGTCCTGTGTAGCGGTAAAATATATTTATAGTATAATAATACAAACGAACACCACCAGTCCGATACAAGGGACGGTGGCCCGAGTCATCATTATCATGGGTAACCTTTAACGACGTGGCATATATCGGAAAATAAAAGGATATACGATTTCGCCGATAGCAGTAAATACGCAGTCACAAGTTGCAATAAAACATGTACAAGCTAACCGAGCGTAAAAGTTATCAACCCATCCTCTACATGAAAAATCAGCCGTATAACAAAGAATAATGGCTGGAATATACGGAAGCACATAACGAGCCGGATGCGATGATAAATCACAATATATAAAAGATATCCTATGGAGACACAGCCCACAATAGTGATATAAGTGTTTCTGTCACTCCAAGAAGTTTAGTAATATTAAAAATTGATGCCAACATGAGAAATAACCAATTTGCACAACGATCAACCTCAAAAATTATTACAGTGCGACAAGTGCTATACACATTGAGAAACTTGTAAAGACTGTGTTACTTTGCTTGCCACAAAAAAANATTATTACAGTGCGACAAGTGCTATACACATTGATAAACTTGTAAAGACTGTGTTACTTTGCTTGCCACAAAAAAACAGACATTTAAAACCATCAGTCGCGAAAGACAGACGTGACTGCTACGCACTGATGCAAACAGATATAAAACTAATTTATAAAAGCAAATAGATATAAGCATTTAACAACCAGTAAATATTGCGCGAGCATTGACATCTGTACGTAACGTCCGTCGAAAAAAAAAAAAAAGGTTTCCAATGCTGAGAAGCACAGGTGCTATAGGGTAAACAATGCCACAAACTAATGAAAACATATATAAAAACAAAATGTAAAGTATAATATTTATAAGCACTTACCAACCTGTGTAATCACATATCAAACAAGAGTCGTGTGCTGTATGCTGTGTTAAACGGTGCTATACAATACCAGGACATTCTGCAAACGACTTCTTGACGAACCGACTGAAACGAAGCCATCACATTCAGAGAACAGCCAACACTAGCAACAATATAAGTGTAACACTTACAATGTTAACTGAAGATAGGTACATGAAATCTGGTGATGACATCATACCAAGACTGTATGCGCCTGCAGGCATTAGGGAAATAATTCGTGTGCATTTATTCCTATTGCAGACCCCGTTTTAAATATTTTCGATGTCCGGTAGACACATATACATCTAAGTCGAAGGCGCAGATGACAATGTTGAATAGGAAAAAGACAGGACACAAGAAGCCGATGGTATGAGCCATGAAGTCGATGGCACTGGTGTAGGTCCCATTAGCTCTGGAGTTCTCCAAGCTGAGGAATCAAGACGGGGTTATCGAAACACATCCATTGACTAACTGACGAACCCCACAGGCGAGGTTTGTCTGCAGCACAGTGTAGTGTAATACACGCCACTGCCCACAAGTACCTATAATCAGTCAGAGGTTAAAACGTGATGTCGGACAATTTTAACATGACATCAAGCTGCAAATATTAGCAGGTCTCTACAAAATATAGCTTCGAATTAACTGGTGTTGGTAGAGTATATGCTTCTGTTCACTGTACCCACTTTTATGTGAATAAAACCCGCTCTTACCACCTTACATCGCCCTGAACGTCTTTCTCTCGCCAAGAGGACATAGCGAAAATAATGATATGCTGTTCTAGTGATAAGAAAATGGTATCATCTATCGTAACATATGGAAAGATTAAATCACTTGCAGGACTCGACAAAGATACCAAGCTGTACAACTGCGTAAAGAATTCTTTCTCCTTTGTACATGACACGAGAAAAAAAATGTGTCTCCAAACACCTACCCCTCTATCTGCAAAGAAACTAAGAGTTTCTTGGTTATCTCCCATATCTAGAGTGTTTTCAAGGTAGTGGTACTGATACAGACATACCACATTCCAGGAGCTGGTCTAAGAGACATCAGGAGAGAGCAGCAGCAGCTAAATAAAAAAAACAGGCACCTCCAACACTGAAAGATGAACGATTTCAGAGAACATGTGAAGTCGAAATGACAACTTCGCAGCCTACACAGCAATCGACCCGATAAGGCAACGTTCAACTGTCCAGCAACCGTGCTGATATTTGCACAACATAGCCAGCAATAATCTACTGAGGCAACCCGATTCGGGAAATGCAAATTAGCATGCAGTGTGAACAGAGAGCCAAGAAACCTTACAATATAAGTTATACCCTTAATTTAATATTTGACAATTCAGTATACTACATTTAAAATGGCGGAGCTGAACAATGAACCTTGCATCACACTTAAGGGAAACACCAAAAAAGTTTAAAGATTCCATTCTCTTTAACATTTTGGTGAGTCCTAATGAATAGTGCACATTTCGCCTTATCAGTAATGGCATCAGCGTACAGTGCTGACGAAGGTACGCCCACCATTCTACAGTAAATTTAGGCAGTGACAGAACGGAAAGCCGGGCATCAGACGGAGTAACTATAGCGTACTTTAGACAGCAGGAGGAGTGATTAGAGAANACTAGAGAACTTATCAGGAGAAAAAGAGAATAAAATAGATTCAAGACGCAAAAAAATGTCGTGCACAATCTTATGTTTATATTATGCAACTAAATCAAAGCTTATCGGCTCAAATAAGTATTTTTTTTTCTGTAGGTGGATGCCACATGCCTCAGCGACATCTCAACCATGCTAAGAGGAACGATTTCAGCCAGTCACAATGAGTTAACGTCTAAATAGCTATAAAATCTGACGCTAATTGTGGCTATCGAAATGGTAATGCATCATAAAACTGTACCAGAGAACTCCCGGGTTCACACAAGTAGGTTTTCTACTGTTCTGGTTTCTTCTGACCGATATCGATCAGAGACACATGCAAGTTGAGTGAGTGAGTGAAGAGATTTAGGGGCTCTTAACATCGAGTTCTTGACAGCCGATGATGGTGAAGCGAGGGGAATATGGAGAATCACCGAATACAAGGACGGGGGAAACGGGAGATCCCCGAGAATACGCGGCATCATCTGACACGATTCCCCCATGTGAAAATACGGGGGCGTCTTCACCGGGAATTGACTCCAGTTCGCTTTGATGTGAGGCGAGTAATCTAACCAATATAATACCGTGTTCTCAGGCAGGCAAGTTGAATTAGTGAGACACACTGAGAGTGTGAAGTATGACTCGCTCATTGCAAAAATAGTGTGACTGAAAATTATTCTCTCAACTCATTTTAAGCAGTGCTTAGCAAATGTTATATTACAAAAATTCAGGGGCAGCTACAAATAAAAAAAAAAAGCAAAAATTATTTAAATTTAATTAAAATATTTGAGATAACAAATACTGTTTTAAAGACTCTTGAAGTAGCTTTTGGCATCATATTTTGGTTTGAATTATGTCATTTCTGCACTAAGCTAGTTTTAATAATTTGTATATTTCTAAAACAGGAATAGTGATTTTTATATTTATTTCGGTAATAATTAAAAACTTAAAATTTTTATTTGCGATTAAAGAGTTATTATTGAGAATTTGGTAATCGTAAACAATTTGTGGCAGAAATCTAAAATTAAATAATTTGTTTCGTTGCTCACACGTTTAAGAATGAACATTCTTGAAGTTGATTATGATAAACCACGAAACAGTCAAATTATTAAAAATTATCTCATCATTAACACATAATTGTTTTACCTCTGTGCTTGTAAGTTGCAACATTTTCTACAGTCTTGGTATAAAGCAGAAAAAGGCCAGTTCTCACGGTGATTAAGAAAGTCTATGTGTTTTGGGTGTGAGATAATGTAGTATTATAAAGGTCATAGGAGGCAGATGTAAAAAATTAATAAGAAGAATAAGTTACTCTGTCTTCGTTTTATTTTAATGTATAACATTTTTCTGCTTATTTCCTTACGTCTGCTGTTAATAAACATACCACATGTCTTATGTAATGCTTATATTGCAAGGAAAATATTATTACTTTCTAGCCTGAAATTTATAAATGTGCAATACTTATAAGATAGTTAAGAAATTTTGTAGGACATAAAATATATTAAATATAAAACTTAATACAAAAATCAATTTTTTTAAATAATATTATATATTGTCATTATTTATGAATAACTTTTAAATGCATTGATAAATTACTATATTTAATAAAACTTTATCATACTGCTGAAATGATCAGACAATACACCAGGGGGTTGGTGTTTCTTATAGAAGAAAATATATAAAATGTTTGCCGATATTCCTAATGAACCTACATTCCTCACGATAAACGCAGATAAATTGAATTGCGTTCTTAAAAGCTTAGAATGTAAATAGATCTTGAAGTCTCGTTGACAGTGATATTATTGTACAGAAACGTGTGCACTATTAATGAGAAATGTACCGATATCCTAACGTGGGAATCTTACCCCGAAACAACCGTACCTTAAGCTGACGTGCAACCAACTGCGTTAAGGAGACAAAATTCGGAGTAACAACTTTGGTTGCAGTTTAATGTATCGCTAGATTGGGTTTACTAAACTGAAATATTTACAGGGCCATTATTTTCAACATATCTGAGACACTTAAATCACCTAAGTTTGCATGGCCTTCCGTAGCGCTATTAAAATAAGAATTTGGTAGAAAAAGGTTTATTGGCTCCCATATATGACATAAAAAAAAGATTGATTTTCTCATTTGTTTTTATCATGTAAAAATACAAAAAAAATTCATAAATTATGCTTCTAATAAATACTGCCAGCATACAAAGTTTGGTTGAACTTTGATAAATATGTTAATAGATATGAAATACTAATTAAAATTAATAATGTCGCTCACATTAAAAAAATAACTACCAAACTATTACATGAAATTTTACATGGCCTGCCATAGAACTATTTGCATGCAATTATTGTGGTATATACTGTTCACGGTTAAGTGAGCACTTTTGAAGCCTAAGCTACTCTTTGTTTCAGCTTTTTTTTCCTTTTACTACCTTTTGTGAATAAATATTGCCATGTAAGTAATACATATAGTCTGTTTATTCCACCGCATTTGGAAGTTTGTACCTATGGCTAAAATAAAATATATATTATTGACAGTTATTCCAAATGAGACAGGCATTCAAAAGTGTTCTCTTTACCGTGAATAGTCTTTGATCGGTAATTAGTCCCTGTGATATGCCATAGAAGCTCAATTTTCTCATTGTTACTATTTTCATATATTGCAAAGATAAAGGTTATGAATGAGCATATTCTATGTTTGTCATGGACACTGTCATCTATGAAGTTTGTTTGAAATTGTGTGGGACATACGGAATGCTGTGTTGATACAAATATTCCAAATATATGATATATAAATATGCAAAAATGGCAAAATTGGAAATCATTAAAATTCCGGAAGTGCTAATTTTCTCCAAAAGGCGTTGATCACTAAGCAGTTAGCATGTCCAGATAGCGGTGGTGTAGTGGTCAGATTACTCGCCTCACACCTAGGTGAAAAGAGTTCAATTCCCTGCGGGGTTGCTCCCGGAAATTCGCATTAGTAAATCTTGTCGTACGATGCCGCTGGTGGGAGGGTTGTATCAGAGATATCCTATTTGCAGCTCCCTTGAATTCCGGCGCTGCTCCATACTCACATTACTTCAAGTCTTCGATGTTGAGAGCCACTCAAATATCTTAACTCCGTCACTTAAAATATCATGGTAAAGACACCTTTTTTTTTCATCAATAAACTCTAGCTTTGTACGAAGATCTTTATTTTTGGTCTCAGCCAGTGAATTTACAACTATTAAAATAATCCCTGCCCTTGCACTAACACATCTCCTATTGTCATTCTCTTTTCAACACACTTCATGATATCTCCCATACCAAAACATATCAGTAAAGTTGATTCTTTTGTACATACCTACTCCAGGGTTATATTTGGTCACTTTTAGTCACCCAAAATTTTAATTAGTTCCCAAATGCTAACAATTCATATCTTTTTCTCTATATAAATATTAACATATATATACATGTGTGCGTGTGTGATGTTTTATGTAGGTCTAAAACCGATCACTCAAGGTCAGTATCTGGAACGGTCTGGCATGTCTAGCTGGATGTAAACACCTTCTTAACATGTTCAACAGTCTGCATTTGATAACATTCGCAAACTTGTTGATGAGAGCAAAGTCTATCTGACGTAGAAAAAAACAGTGTTTAAGGAGAAGGAACTAGTGTTCAGTGTTTTAAAAAGCGCCTGAAGAAACGAAAAAAAAAAAAAAAAAAATAGAGACATTCTTTTTATTTCTGCATTGGGCTGTTATCACTCCAAACACAACGATTGCGTTTGAACGTAGTGAGTAGTCCTAAATGTATGACTTATAGACACGATGCCATCTGATTTCCTCCTCAGCCTAAATGCATCCCATGCCACACACACATACACGTAATTCCATAATTGCGTCAGTTTCAGGATTGGCAATGACTAAACCTTCTACACACTTTCGTTTTTCTGTTACCACCGCCATTGTCAGGTGGACTAATGTTTGCAAAGTTATGCTCAACCTCTGCGACCGACAATACAACACACGCAAATGATAAATAAGAATGACATCTGTTCTCCCTACTTTTGTCACATAGAACCACTATCACAGCAAGAGCACAGAGACCTAAGAAGAGGCAATCTGATGACAGTCATAAAAACTGTTAGGAAAACTATTGGAGCTTATATAATATGGTATTGTATTGGTACTGGCACACAAATCATTTTGATGTAAGAATTTAATTTTCTTCCATGTTGGCACATACAGAAATCATTTGGGTTTTCCACTCTACAATTGTTTCCCGATATGATATATAAAATCTTAGCATTCCGGTTGAGCTATCTTCCGAAATGGCAGAAAAAAGAGTTTATCTATTGCCTTATTTTACGCTTTCATAAATAATGTCAACATAAAATTTTTAGTTGTAATTGGTAACATTGTTTCGTAGATATAGAATTTTATGCACGTATATTGAAATGGTCGCTATTAAAAAAAAGTCTGCCCATTCATGAACGTTACCAGTCTACATGACATAGCAAGTAACATTTGTTCGCCAAATTTGGTAGGAACCATTTGATTGATTCCAAGAATATGACATAAAATGTATTAATTTGTGAGGCCATTAGTTACAAAATGGCAGACAAATAAGGTTCGTGGTAGACGAATTTGATGGTTGCGATAGATACTGCCAGTAATGAAAGTTAATTTCAAATTGTATGCTTGGTTTCGTCAATATAGCAAGCTAAAATGTTTATACGGCCACCATTTTTAAAATAAGTGTCTGACGCATTTAAAACATGTCAGGTTACATTGCTTACCGTAGTCCTACTTGTGACAATCTTGGTAGGAATGGGTTGATTGTAACCCGAGGTTTGACATGAAAACTGAATAATTTCCTGTGGTGCTATCTTACAAAATGGCAAACAGAAGAGTTAAGTTTATGCTTTNCTATCTTACAAAATGGCAAACAGAAGAGTTAAGTTTATGCTTTTAATAGTCACTTTTAGTTAATGAAGTTTCGTTTAGTTTGGTCGAACAGTATGGTGCATAAAGCAAATCAACTTAAAATACTTACATTACCTCATATGTGAAAATAAATGCAAAATCATTTCAAATCACATTACCTACCATAGTATCGCTTAGATGTGAATATGGCAGAAAAAATGTTTAGTAGTTTCCGAGATGCAATGTAGAAGCTTTCTTTTGTAACTAACCATTTCTTCGAAAATGGCGTACCAATGACAATGTACATATAAAAATTCAATGATATAATTTGCACATCCAACAAACCAAATTTTATTTAAGTTGGTTAAACGGTTCCTTAACCGTTAACCCTTATATTAAAATCGCCCCCATTTTGAAATAAGTATTCTTCGGGGCAGGAAGATTTAAAAATTGAACACCAAATTTTGTAAGTTTTCTTCGACAAGCTTTGCTATACGTATCAATATTATTAAACCATATCACTTTACTCGCCTTAGGCAGAGCTAAGAACGAGAGGCACACATTGCCATTCGGACAGAGCCTGAAGAATGAGCGAGCGAGAAGACGAAAGAGTGAAATCACTGAAATACGTAACAAAAACAAAGACCCTCACGGGAAATACATACTATGGTGTTCACCATCCCAGCCAGGGGCCACGGTGGCTGAGCTGTTGGCCTACTTGCTTCCCACAAAGGCGAGCGGGGTTCAATCCCTGGCCGGTACACTTCCAGNGCGGTGGCTGAGCTGTTGGCCTACTTGCTTCCCACAAAGGCGAGCGGGGTTCAATCCCTGGCCGGTACACTTCCAGATTTTTGCAAATGGGAATCGTGCCTGACTCTGCAGCTGGTCGGCGGATTTACTCGAGGATCCCATTTTTCCTGGCCCATGCATTCCGGCACTGCTCCATTCTTACCTCATTTCAGCCTCATCGGCTTTCAAGAACTCACTGTTAAGATCCACTCAAATCTCTCAACTCAACGCAACAACCATCTTAGCCGCCTGAGAGTAGCTGTTTGTAAGCCTACCGGTAAGCCTGTGCCTTCGCTGGACGCCGGTTGCTTGTTTGAACTAACTGAATATGTNTAGCTGTTTGTAAGCCTACCGGTAAGCCTGTGCCTTCGCTGGACGCCGGTTGCTTGTTTGAACTAACTGAATATGTGAAATAGCAAAAAGTAATAATAATTTTTCTTCTTTATTAGAAATTATTCAAAAACTGATTTAGAAACGTATTCATCTAATAGCGTTTTCGTAATTGTGGTAATTCCAAAAATATTCAACTAATTATTGTGACATTATATTTCGGTATTTAGATATAGTCTATTCGCGGTTTCTTTATCTTTTTTAGAAAAAAAACCTACGAAAAAACACACCACATATGACATGTTTGTGGTTTTCTAAAACTCTAATATACCACAAGCGTTGTTTACTCGTATGAGCATAACAGTTCCTTATTATTAGTTTAAATTGAACTGTCGCTTATATTTTATCTATAAATTATACTTTTTTTCATTTATAACGAATATAAATAAATACAGGTAGAAATAGTTATGTTGTTATTGCAAGGAATTGTTGTTATGGAAAATATTATTATATGGGTATGCGCACGAATGGGGTCCTTTGGCCATCTGGTGTAAATTTTTAAGCTTTGTTTGTATGAGGCAGAGGAACATCCGGTAAGTAAAACATTAGCAGGGCGTCTGAAAAGTTGAAAGTAACAGTGACAACAGTGTAATCTGTGAGTGACGTTATAAATGCAGCCTTCATATTCTATCTCAGCTGCGAAGGTCACTTTTACACACCAACTTCCCAGCGGCAGTTTTTTGTAGTGAAGGTTCACTTGTTTAACCAGAAAGATAATTCGTAGAAACTTGCTTTGTCTGATGACGCAGAAAGTAACGAAAAAGATTATGAGCAACTTAACTTCAGNTAGCTGTTTGTAAGCCTACCGGTAAGCCTGTGCCTTCGCTGGACGCCGGTTGCTTGTTTGAACTAACTGAATATGTAAAACAGCAAAAAGTAATAATATGTTTTTCTTCTTTATTAGAAATTATTCAAAAACTTATTTAGAAACGTATTCATCTAATAGCGTTTTCGTAATGGTGGGAATTCCAAAAATATTCAACTAATTATTGTGACATTTTATTTCGGTATTTAGATATAGCCTATTCGCGGTTTCTTTACACTTTTATAAGTAAACCTATGAAAAAACACACCACATATGACATGTTTAGTGGTTTTCTAAAACTCTAATATACCACAAGCGTTGTTTACTCGTATGAGCATAAAAGTTCTTTATTATTAGTTTAAATTGAACTTTCGCTTATATTTTATTTATAAATTATACTTTTTTTCATTTATAACTAATATAAATAAATACAGGAAGAAATAGTTATGTTGTTATTGCCTAGTAAGGAATTGTTTTTATGGAAAATATTATTGTATGGGTATGCGCACGAATGGGGTCCGTTGGCCATGTGGTGTAAATTTTTAAGCTTTGTTTGTATGAGGCGGAGGAACATCCGGTAAGTATAACATTAGCAGGTCGTCTGAAAAATTGAAAGTAACAGTGAAAACAGCGTAATCTGTGAGTGACGTTATAAATGCAGCCTTCATATTCTATCTCAGCTGCGAAGGTCACTTTTATACACCAACTTCCCAGTGGCATTTTTTTGTAGTGAAGGTTCACTTGTTAAACCAGATAGATAATTCGTAGAAACTTGCTTTGTCTGATGACGCAGAAAGTAACGAAAAAGATTATGAGCAACTTAACTTCAGGCGCATTTCAGTTTCCATTCAAATTTTTTGAAACTTCGTAGTACTATACGAATTCAGACAAGAAATTAAATTCATTTATCGATGGTCTAGTATAACAAGAATATTCGGCATAACGAATTAATATCAAGTTATACTTCATTATACGTTTTTATATAAAATACAACATCAGAGTTACGCAAATACTCCCTTATCTAAATTCATTTAAAAAACAGCGCACTAGCAGCCAAGTTATTGCTTGATCGTTACTTGGTGAAGCACTTTGGCTCGTTTGGTTAAACATGATTGTTAGTTCTTTAACTGCCACCTAATGTTTCAGATTCAGAAATATAGACATGAAATACAACTTAGTGCACCAGCAAACCTTTGTCCATTAACGGTTACTTCCAACTACAGTGAAATCCCGATATTTCGCATCCCGATTATTCGTATATCCCGCTAATTCGTGCAAATGTGCCGGTCCCTTGAGAAAATCCCTTTAATTCGTAAAAAAACCAATGTATTCCGGTCCCCTCGATAATTCGTATTTATTTTGGTGCTCGAGCTCAATTAAAACTTTTTATAATTCTTATTTACAACTTAAAAATCTCGTTAACTCGTAATGTTTTTAACCCTAGACTGTTCACCAACTCTAAATTTATGCAATTAGGGCAGGGTAAAAAGGCCGGAAGGGTACTGAGGGAGGTAGGATGGTTTGAAGGGCAGGTAATGACGCCGAGTAGGCTGTGAGGCGATGTGTCTGTGATTCCTAGAAGTAAGAGGCGCCTTGCTGTCCGGACTACGGTTATGAGAGGGTAGGAAGGAGCAGAGCGAGTGAAAAGTTAGTCAGTTCGGTCTTAGCCCTGCCTCCGAAAAGAGCTAATAAGTGTCTTTTCAATAGAGAAAAAAAAAAAATCATTAACGCCGTGGCCGGTGGTGATAAACAAATTGACGTGTCCAGACATGATAACATTCCTCCTTCCACAATAACATAAATTCTGAAGAACAAGGACAAGATCGCCTCCCAGACATCGGACAACAAAGTAAAGCGCTTTAAGACTGGTGAGTATCCACAACTAGAAGAGAATTAAAAAAAAGTGGTTTGCGTAAGCACAGAATTCGAATGTACCAGTTGGAGGAAACATTTTAAGAGAAAAAGTAAAAGATTTCGCAGAAAAAATGGGATTTAAAAACTTTTGTGCGAGTGATGGTTCGTTTGATAGGTTTAAAAAAAGGCACAGCATAAAATTGAAGAAGCTTATTGGGGAAAGTGCGAGTGTATGGGCCGACGTTTGTTCTGAGTGGAAATACGAATTGGGAGAAATAATCGATTCTTATGAGCCCAACAACATTTTTAATGCCGATGAGACGGGGTTATTTTATAAGTGTCTCCCCGACCGATCAATGTGTTTTAAGGAAGAAAAGTGTCATGGCGGAAAAAATAGAAAGAATGTGTAACCATATTGTTGGCCGCCAACATGGATGGATCTGAGAAATTAAGACTGCTCATGGTAGACAAATCAGCCAAACCAAGATGTTTTAAAAACATAAATACTTTTCCGATAACGTATCGTGCAAACAAAAAAGCGTGGATGACGGGCGAATTATTCAAGGAATGGATACGATCAGTGAATGCTGATATGGAGAAAAGGCAATGAAAAATTCTACTTTTCATGGATAATTGTATGGCCCACAACAATACACCACCGCTCAGTCATGTTAATGTTGTGTTTTTGCCTGCCAACACTACTTCTAAGCTGCAGCCTCTAGACCAGGGCATAATTAAAACGTTCAAAACCTTTTACCGCAAGGAGGTTGTTATGCAACTCCTTGACAGCATCGATGATGGGAAGGATCATAAAATCACCTTATTTTCAGGCATGAACATTGCTCACAAGGCGTGTCAAAGTGTTAGCGAAAGCTCAATAAAAATGGTTTTCGTGCTTGTAGATTTACGAAGGTGGAACTATCATCAGCAGTTACTGAACAAGACTTAGAATGCCCTGTGAATTGGAATCGTCTTCCACAAAATGAAGAAAATTCTATTACGTTTGAAGATTTCGTCCATATTGACGATGGCCTAGCGGTAGCGAGGATTCTAACTAATGACGACATTATGGCTCCATCTCAGGATATTGATGGTGAAGGTGATGACGAAAATGATGTGCTGACAATTAAACCTAAAGTGGCTACACAATACATTAAAAACGTGCGCCATTTCTTTGCAAAATCAGACGTTGGCGATGAAGTATTTTCTGCTTTGAACATGCTTGACAAAGCCACCGACAATGCCCGTCTGCAATGCTTGCACCAAAAGAAAATTACAGATTTTTTTAAACGTAAATTTTTTATGTTTTTTTTACTGATTAAATTATTGATTTATATATACAGTACATATGTATACATAATATGTAGTCATGCATTTATCATTACATATTAATGCAAATTTGCATTAATCTCGTTATTATGGATTTATTAATTTTTTTGCTCCCGATTTTTGGTAATCCCGCTAATTTGAATATCTCGATAATTCATATTTAACCCTCAGTCCCTTGACAATACGAATTATCGGGATTCTACTGTATTCTGAAGTCCTGTTAAAGTTCTTCATCCAGATTATTCCTCCGTCTCTCGGAATCGAAGCCCAAAAAAAATATATAAAATTACGCCAAAGGGACAACGCATCTCATTTTTGCACACTCAGTTTAATGATATTTTACATCCCACTAATATCATAAATGCAAAATCTGTGTGTGTGTGTGTGTTTGTTATCACTCAGCTCCTTAACGGCTGAACGGATTGTGATGAAATACGGTACGTAGGTACTTTAGGTCCTGAAATAGGACATAGGATATTTTTTATCCCGGAAAATTGTACGGGTCTTGTGGAATAATAAAAAACTTAATTCTGCAACGGCTGGGAACATGACCGAACTTATCTCCATAACGACTGAACGGTTTTTTATTATACTCGGTATGTAGGTACTTTAGGTCCCGGAGTAGGACATAGGATACTTTTAATACCGGAAAATTGTACATTTTTTGCGGAATAACAACAAAACATAATTCTGCAACGGCTAAGAACGTGACTGAAATATTTTCTTACTCCGTTCTCAGAGTTTATCAGGCCACCTTAATACCCCAAAAATGGCTTAACGACTGTTATCAATCGATAACAACCAGGACCGAATATGTAACCTGCCCTCTGAAGTCCGGAAGTGCTCAGATGTTTTGCCACTAAACGGTTTACCATTCAAATGTGTGCCGCTGGGAACGTTGCTTGACTTTGGTGATCGATTAAGATCCCTCAGCCAAGCGAAAATAGTAGTACCTAGGTACACTTCTTTCTAAAGCAACAAATTTATTAAACTCACTTTTTAATTTTCAAACATCGAAAAAGGAAATATGGGAACTCCGCGATAGTTGTACAGATACACCCCATACCCTACTTCTTGGCTATCGTGTAAAAAATATTTCTTTCCTTATTGGTNTAGCTGTTTGTAAGCCTACCGGTAAGCCTGTGCCTTCGCTGGACGCCGGTTGCTTGTTTGAACTAACTGAATATGTAAAACAGCAAAAAGTAATAATATGTTTTTCTTCTTTATTAGAAATTATTCAAAAACTTATTTAGAAACGTATTCATCTAATAGCGTTTTCGTAATGGTGGGAATTCCAAAAATATTCAACTAATTATTGTGACATTTTATTTCGGTATTTAGATATAGCCTATTCGCGGTTTCTTTACACTTTTATAAGTAAACCTATGAAAAAACACACCACATATGACATGTTTAGTGGTTTTCTAAAACTCTAATATACCACAAGCGTTGTTTACTCGTATGAGCATAAAAGTTCTTTATTATTAGTTTAAATTGAACTTTCGCTTATATTTTATTTATAAATTATACTTTTTTTCATTTATAACTAATATAAATAAATACAGGAAGAAATAGTTATGTTGTTATTGCCTAGTAAGGAATTGTTTTTATGGAAAATATTATTGTATGGGTATGCGCACGAATGGGGTCCGTTGGCCATGTGGTGTAAATTTTTAAGCTTTGTTTGTATGAGGCGGAGGAACATCCGGTAAGTATAACATTAGCAGGTCGTCTGAAAAATTGAAAGTAACAGTGAAAACAGCGTAATCTGTGAGTGACGTTATAAATGCAGCCTTCATATTCTATCTCAGCTGCGAAGGTCACTTTTATACACCAACTTCCCAGTGGCATTTTTTTGTAGTGAAGGTTCACTTGTTAAACCAGATAGATAATTCGTAGAAACTTGCTTTGTCTGATGACGCAGAAAGTAACGAAAAAGATTATGAGCAACTTAACTTCAGGCGTATTTCAGTTTCCATGCAAATTTTTTGAAATTTCGTAGTACTATACGAATTCAGACAAGAAATGAAATTAATTTATCGATGGCCTAGTATAACAAGAATATTCAGCATAACGAATTAATATCAAGTTTTACTTCATTATACGTTTTTATATAAAATACAACATCAGAGTTACGCAAATACTCCCTTATCTAAATTCATTTGAAAAACAGCGGACTAGCAGTCAAGTTGTTGCTTGATCGTTGCTTGGTGAAGCACTTTGGCTCGTTTGGTTAAACCTGTTTGTTAGTTCTTTAACTGCCACTTAATGTTTCAGATTCAGAAATATAGACATAAAATACAACTTAGTGCACCAGCAAACCTTTGTCCATTAACGGTTACTTCCAACTATTCTGAAGTCCTGTTAAAGTTCTTCATCCAAATATTCCTCCGTCTCTCGGAATCGAAGCCGAAATAAAATATATAAAATTACGCCAAACGGACAACGCATCTCATTTTTCACACTCAGTTTAATGATATGTTACATCCCACTAATATCATAAATGCAAAAAGTCTGTGTGTGTGTTTGTTATCACTCAGCTCCTTAACAGCTGAACGGATTATGATGAAATACGGTACGTAGGTACTTTAGGTCCTGAAATAGGACATAGAATAATTTTTATCCAGGAAAATTGTACGGGTCTTGTGGAATAATAAAAAAATTAATTCTGCAACGGCTGGGAACGTGACCGAACTTATCTCCATAATGAATGAACGGTTTTTGATGATACTTGGTATGTAGGTAATTTAGGTCCCGGAATAGGACATAGGATACTTTTAATACCGGAAAAGTGTACATTTTTTGCGGAATAACAACAAAATATAATTCTGCAATGGCTGAGAACGTGACTGAAATATTTTCAACTCCGGTGTCAGAGTTTATCAGGCCACCTAAATACCCCAAAAATGGTTTAACGACTGTTATCAATCGATAACAACCAGGACCGAATATTTAACGTGCCCTCTGAAGTCAGGAAGCGCTCAGATGTTATGTCACTAAACGGTCACCCATTGAAATGTGTGCCGCTGGGAACGATGCTTAACTTTGGTGATAAATTAAGATCCCTCACCCAAGCGAAAATAGTAGTACCTAGGTACACTTCTTTCTAAAGCAACAAATTGAATAAACTCACGTTTTAATTTTCATACATCGCAAAAGGAAATATGGGAACTACGCGATAGTTGTACAGATACACCCCATACCCTACTTCTTGGCTATCGTGTAAAAAATATTTCTTTCCTTTTTGGTNACGCGATAGTTGTACAGATACACCCCATACCCTACTTCTTGGCTATCGTGTAAAAAATATTTCTTTCCTTATTGGTTGCCGTAATCAGTTAAAAACCTAGGCCAACATAGTATAATTTTATAATTCTGATTTCACATAAATACATTGTCATTTCCCAATTTATTTATTAGTGTATCACTTTAAAACTCAGTTGTACCCGGTTGAAGACGGGCTGGTTCACTAGTTCATAATACAATGAAGTTCTTATGAAGAATATTATTAATATTATTGCGCATCAATACGTTTCGTTGTCCCTTTGGTGTAATTTTCTATATTCAGTTAGGCTTTGTTTTCAGGAGGTGGAGTAATATCCTGGAAGTAAAACTGAAGTAAGACTTCCGAAATGTTGGAAGTAACTGTGAAGGGACTATACAACAAATCGTGCTTGTAAGCGTTCTAAATTTAATAGAAATTAAACTAAATCTCATTAAATAGGTTTTGCTCACACACAATTTTTAGCAGACATACAAGTTAAAATATATTCTATGAACAGCAAATTTGTTCGAACATAAACGCCAGTCTCAATCTTTCAAAACAGATACAATACTCAATTAAAAAAAAAAAAAAAAACCATGAAATAATTGCTTGTAAATATTAAACATTTAAAATATAAAACTTTCACTCTAATGACGCCATAAAGAAGATGTATTCAAAATTCACTGACGTTCACGTAACCTAGTCTCTGTGCCAAACAGATATATATATATATATGTATATTTATATACACCTTCACCTTCGAAACGCTGCAACCATAAAGAGGATACTTAAGGGAGATATATTCACTAAAATCAAAACATTTGAACTAAGTTTTTAAAAATTTTTTCAACTGCATGCAAATAATGTGTTTTAATGTAGTATTTCTTCGAATGAAGGTGTTATAGGCCAGAGCATTTTTTAAGAACATCCACTTAATCGTTACTTACAGGTTTTCATCTTGTGATTGTGTTACAATACAATTTTGGCCATATTTGTTGTTAATTTCATTACAGTTATTACTTATCGCTGGAAAAATGTTATTGTAGCTTAAAATAGCAACAATTGGTGAAAAATAGAATGCTTCTACTGCGAATCGATAATCAACAATCCATACAATAAAACCTTCATACAACAATCTGTATACAATAAAATTACAAATTGCCTGCCTTATTTTCCGATATTTTAATGTAAGCCTAAAATATTTTAATGTCTTGCATTATGGTCGCATACACGAGTCATACTGTTTTCTGTCCTATTTTTCGTAAGTAAACACTTCACTAACTTTGTAGCAGTTTATTCGCCAGAAAAATGTCATAATTTTCCTGTTATAACAATTTAAACACAAACACATGCAATCTACACACACACGCAATCTACACACACATATATATAACCCTTATGGTTTTAGACATCCTGTATGAACACACACACACAAAGAGCTTCTGTAGATTAACATAAACATAAGGCCCTTCCAAAAAAAATAAGGTGCAACTAGGGTTTGTAATTCAATTTTAATTTAAGCTAAACAACACAAGTAATACGCAGATAATTTTCCCTGCTTGCAAAACCAGTTGCTTAACACGAAGGCGAACAGAATCGACGCTCCATGCGGGAAATAAAATGGTACACTTCTGGCAACCTTTATTTCTCAATTGATAATCTTCCATTGTTTATGTTGGTTGACCCACGTATATTAACAAGCAACAACTAGTATCGTCGCCGCTCCTGGTTGGCTGATTTCCTGGGTGATTTCCCGTTTCCCCCGTCCTTGCATTCCGACGCTGCTCAATAGCCACCTAGCTTCAACCTAAATCAGCTCTCAAGACCTCGATGTTAAGAGCCACCCAAATCTCTCCACTCGCTATAGGCGCCCACGTACCTCGAGTTTATAATGCCCTATGTGCAGGTGCTCTCCGCATTGCGTGTCAGTTCCGTTCGCCTTTGTTATACACAACATGCTCTACACGCAAGTACGCGTAGCTGCGGACCCCCTGCGGTTTGTTTGCTTACTTCAATTTAAATTTGAAAGCACTAGATGATATTACAAAAATTCTGTTACTAGGACTTTTCGTTTATTTTAGTTCAAAAATGCTGTGTATGAATTTTGACACGTTATTCACCAAGTATAAATCGCAGGGAACAATATAATAATATTTTAGGACAAGGGAAACAAATTTATTGTTATATTTGTGTGTGTGTATATGTATATATATATATATATATATACTTATCATCGTTGCTTTAAATCCACCAATGTTGGCTGTTACAAAACTGCAGTACTGAGGCATTTTTTACCTGTGCCAGAGCTGCCCTTCAACGCTTACATAACCTAAAATTAAAACACTCGGAAAACCTTTTTACAGCTGAGCAATCCAAATCATTTGATATTAATCACAGCACCTTCAAGGAGCAATATCACGAGTCTTCTTGCGTTCAAGCAGGCTACAACGTCCAGCTGGAAACTGGACGTTGAGAGCAGCAAGTAGGACACTTAATATCCTTTAATTATTCTTATCAGGAAAGTAGTCTTAGCTTAATGTGCATTTCTCATACTATAAAATGCAAAATTGTAACCCAAAAAATATTTTTAACTTGTGGTAGCAACCTATTTCGAAGTATTTTTATTATATAAATCATATAACTTGTTTACTGTCGTGGCCGTATTATTGAGAGTCGAAAAATTCTTCACTTCTTTATGCTGCAAACGATCAATATTTTCAGTTGCGATTTCTTGGTGTTTTGCAAGCTTAAATACAGTCATTTCACAGTAAACAAAACTTTTGAAGGCCCTGCTTATGATCTACTTGTATGCACACTATGTATTCTTCCATCAAATGTTAAAATAACACTTCCACTGGCATTATCACTTTATTTAAGCGTCGGTTAAGTGAAAGTGAAAACTGTGGAGTTCTTATAAAATAAAATATTTACAAATTTGCACACATGAATTCAGAAAAAAAAACAAAAGAAAAATAAATAATTTTAGTATCCACAAGTGTTTACCTAACACCTTAAATTTCACTTCCAGACACGGAACTACTTCATGTCCATAGTTGCAAACTGAACGGGGCGAGAACCAGTCAGTGTCCCAGTTAAAATACATGCAGTTAAGGACAGTGATTTTTTTCAAAGGTTGACATCAAAAGTGCTCAATTAACCCTGTACCCGTTCATGTGACGCGAAGGCGGAACCGAAGATATCTTGATACCCATCAATAGAATGACAAGAAATCTGTGTATAGAGTCAAAATGAAGGATTTGCACAGGTGGATATAATTAAGGGCTTTGCCTCCCGTTTGGCAGCCGCGAAATGTAGTTTGGCTATACCATGTTAAGGAAATTTTGCGCCAGTGCCTTAATTATAATGATAGGAATTTCAAACAAAATGTATGCTTCGCAAATTTTTTATGAAAAGTTTTCTACAGCGGATATATTTCCATTGCTTGTAAAGCCTGCTTAAAATACAATTTAAAATTTATATCTTACAAAAAAATACATACGGCCTCTCTATATTGATAAAGATACGCTCGTAGGGATCTTCTCCTAACAAATGCGAGGAGAATACATTTTTTTTAAAAATGCCTAACTTTACAATAAACGAACTGAGGCGAAATTTCATTAACATGGGGCTTCCTATTGTAATTTTGCAGCTGCGATCCTTTAGGAATTGCCTTTTAAGAAGGGAAGATAACATACTAGACAAATAACATTTCACAAATCGGCGGCTTTCACACTCTCTTCACACATCACACGTGTGATGAGCGTAGGGGTTCGAATACGATGTGAACCCGTGTTATTTGATTTGTTCACAAGCTTATGGTTTAGTTATTATGACAAAAAATATCCCGCCAACGCTTTAAGTGAGTGAGTGAAGAAATTTGGGCGGCTCTGAAAAGCGAGTTATTAATAGCTGATGAGGGTAAAGTGAGGCGAGTATGGAACACCGCCGTAATGAAATGGCGGGCAAAACGGGAGATCCCCGTGGAAACCCGCCGACCAGCAGCATCGTGCGGCACCATTCCCATTTGCGAAAATCCGGAGTGAACCGGCTGGGGACTGAGCCTGGTTCACCTTTGTAGGAGGCGAGCATTCTAACAGCTCAGTCACTGTGGCCACCAAAAACGCTTTGAATATCCCAGTAACATACCATTCTAATCTGGTCAAGAAGAACTAAGAAACTTTATTTTTCACCCTTAAGAACGACCCTTGACGTCCGCTAGTATGACACAACATGAGGAATTCATTCGTATATAAAAAGCCGTGGCCTTTGGCTTTGCCTTTTTCTATAAACACTGGGTTTTAAGGGAATTTATTTATAAATTGCACTTTATTTTTTTGAAGAAGAGACCTGGCTCTGTTCCGTATGTGCGAAAATTCTCAGGCTGCCCGACAGTATAAACAAACATTAAATTAACTGTATTTTCTAACCTTGAAGAACTTAATCTTTACAAAAATAAAATTCATTGAATCCTTCTGGCATGCCACCACAAAAACGGATTTTAAAAGTTGGAGATACCATTATTTTATTGTAAAATATAAATCCCCCAAAATTATACGACGGGACCCGATTACAAATAAAAAGTATCAAACGTTTTCTCATTTAAAGTACTACTGTAACGGGCTGCGGCACATGAGAAACGGTTTTAATACCTACAATATCAATAATTCCCACGGATTTAACTTTTAGTTTTAACAGAGTCATATTTCCAATATAAGTTTGTTTTAGTATGATGATATATAAGGGACTGTGTCAAACATTTAATGTGGCTGGAGTGAATTTGAGTGGAGCATGTTTTTCACACGGACAACAATACATAGTCCTTTTGCGTGTCAGTCAAACATAAATACTTTTTGTGCTGGTTGTCGGAGGCAAAACGATTATCGTTGTATACAAAGACTTTTTCTAACCCACTATCATACTCAATTTTTTATATAAGAGATGTATGAATGTGGATAAAGTGAAGGAGGTAGGTATGTCAGGATTATGGTATATGGAGGTCCATAATATCTGCCTATATCTCTGGGGGACGGGCGTGACGTGTGTGTATGTATGTTGTAAATGATATTAGTTTACTAATTTACTATTATATAATATTGTAATTGTCTTTTCCAATTTATTTATTAGTGTTATTACTGTAAAAACTACATTGTACCCGGGGAATCCGGACCGCGTCACCGGTAGTGTAAAAACACCAATTGGCCTAGTTATTGTTTGTCAGTGCATTTGTAATGTAGAGGAAGTATAGAACACAAACTGTTCTTGGAAAAATATGGGAATATTTGAATTAATAGAAGAAGAGTTTTCTCAAAAATAAAGTTTATTTTACATTAAATGCTAAGTTACAACTTTCCACCCAAAAAAACTGTGACAGAAACAAATTTTTCTTAAGTTATTAACTAGTTTAAGTCAGAGTGCGTATCTAAGTAGTCGAAGTCAGATGGGAGAAATAGAGCTGGTAAATAAAGTTTATAACGACAATTCTGCTGATGAATGTACTTCTGTACCTGAACTCCATTATTCAGGCACATTTTAATACAAAATATAATGTTCAAGTTTACTTCAGCTAAAATTACAAAATATTCCATGTCATTCATGTTTGTGAAAAATGGCTCACCATGAAGGAACCATCAGAATGTAGGTAAACTTCTGACATAAAACACTTATACAATTACAATACTGGTTAACGGTTTAGAGTAATGCAGAATAATAACTTGAAAAAAATCAGTGTGTTTATAGCCTCAAAGAGATTTAATAACGTCTGCAACACGTCGTTGCATCAAATTAAATAAGCCTGGGATATTATCCTGGGGAACCGCCTGCCAGTCTGCTTATACCCGCGTCCACAGTTTATCGGTATTGTGTACTGAATGATGATAGTGGACTTTTTGCCTAGTAGCCATATCCCAGACATGTTTTACATCTGGCAAGAATGCAGGTAAGGGAAGAAGAAATCTCCCTCACTTTGAATATGGTCTGGACATTTCTGGGGACATATGGTGCGGCGTTGGCTTGTTGTAATGTGGCACCAGGAGTGTGCTGGAGGAAAGGTACGACTTCAGTCTCCACAACTTCCCTGTTGTAGCGGTTGTTGTCGAGAGTGCCCACAATTCGTAGTAGCCGAGGTCTCCCATGATACTCAACTTCTCCCCAAACAATCACGCACACCGTTCGTGCAGCATGACGCTGCACAGTGCATTATAATTTACATCATCGAATCCATTTGCCGCTATCATCGTGATCCAAATTGAAGCGGGACAAGTTCTCAATAAAGACATGCCACACGGCGTACCAGGAGTTGTGTTCGTGAGCCAATGCAGTCTGACGTGACAGTGGCTAAGGTTCATGGGAATCCTCCGCAGAATGATGCATTCACCCAGTTCTCTGCGAAGCAGAAGCTGTCGAACTGTGGGAGCAGGCAATGTCAGCCCTCTTGCAGTAATCCAATAATTTGCTATTACTCGAGACGAAGCAGTGTGTTCCGTCACTGCCATGCCGATGAGTTAACTTTCATCCCGTGGTGTTACATTTCAATGTCCATTTCCGGGTTTCCCACTAGTCCTATATTCTTCTTGACTGCTTCCACACTCACATTACCGCTGTGGCAATATGACCCACATGAGCAGTAGTTCCGCGGTACAAAAACCTTCTTTCTCGCTTTCCCGCAATTTGGCTCCGTTCATACTTCGTAAGGAGCTTACAGGGCGCCCTTTCACGTCGACGATCCATACAAACTCCAGTAGGAACGTTCAACTCGCGATGAACAACTGTTCGTGAAGAATCCTAACCAATGATTTTATTATACAAATTTATAAAAAATATAATTTAAATATATATTTTTGTACACGTTACTTCTGAGGGCATTGCTGTTTCATTTGTATGTTTCCTTCATTGTGTTGCATTTTTCACACACATCAGTATAAGTTTCTGCCTATAAAGTAAGCATGGCAATGCAAAATATCTTTAAGGTATGAACTATCATTACATTAGTAGGAATATGTTCACTGGTTATAGGGAATTTAAACACGAATAAAGGAAAATATTTAATTAGTTATTAAGCGTTTCCTCAGCTTATACTGGTAAATATTTACATAATTTTTAAGTGACTTTAATATACGACTTATATATATTTACTCTATTTTGAAAGAACATTAAATTAACGTATTACAAAACACACCAACACACGGAATTTACTCAAAAGTGTTTATTAGCAACTATCATTATAACATCATGCTACAGCGGGTGGTATATACACTTAATAATTATATACGTAATTCTAGAGAATCAAAACTGAGAGAGCTTGGGTAAAATTCGAAATGGAAGCGCAAGCTAAGAAATAGCCAAAAATACACATTCTTGAAATAATAAATAAATACCTGCTACTTTACTTTTCTGACACAAGTCTTCTTTTATTCGCATTGTCATATTTCCCACTTGCTCAGTCGAACAGCGTAGCGATTTGGGGGCACGCAACGATTCGAGGTTAAAAAAATAGTATATAGTTCACTTGCGGTTTCTCCACACGTTTTGGATGAACCCCATGTTACAAGCCTGGATATCTCCTAATTATTTCGTGTTTCCCAATCATTTTATTGTTGTGTTAACATACGAGTTTTTTTTTTGTTAAATAGACTAGGAATAAAATAGGTGTGTTGGTACTGCATAGTAAAAAAATAGTTCTTATAGAAAATATTATTACACTGCATGGACACGAATGCAGTGCGCAATCACTTTGGTGTATGTTTGTAGTGTCGGGAAGCTTTGCATGCTTGAGGAAGAGGAATAACCTGAAATCTTAACTTTCATTGTAAAAAATAATTGTGTCATTTTACTCTGAAGGTTTATGACAGCAGTGTCTCCACTGTCACCGTTGTTATGTAACACCTACATATGGAAATTTTTTTTATCTACGTCCACGTAAAATATTCCACAAATGTTTTAATAACTTATACACTGTATAATTAATTAATATAGAATTGTGTAAATGTACTATTACTATGTAGCAGAAAATAAACTGTAAATGACGCGTATTTTCTCTCCACTGCTAGTAAATTTACACAGACATCGCAATTGTTATTTCACCACTGTGTAGGTTTTTCTCAGTTACAAAAAATTTAAATTGCAGATTCACTCTAATTGTAATTACATTATTTCTGTACGTTTTTCACCGTTTTACTCAACAATATTTCAGTAAGAACATGATATTTTACAGCTACATCATGTTAATTCACATACTTTGTACGTGCATTTTTACAATGCTCATAATATTTTACTTTGTAATATTACTTGGTATTTGAAAAAAGTAAAATTATTATCTCTATAATGTGGGTTTTAATTGACTTCAGATGTAGAATAGGTAATTATATAAAAAAAGCCAGCATATCTCATCAGCGAGAATTAGGGTTTCCTTTTTTTCACACAAAAGATGTTGGAAATCGTTCTACTCCAATCCGCTATATGGCATGTTTTAAACAAATACATGTAGTTATATATGAATTCATAGTAAATATAGTGTAAAATTACAAATACTGTACTCGTTTTAGCAAATTACTCATAAAAATCTAAAACTTCTGACAATTTGTAAGTGTTAATATACCCACACAGATACTTCAGAATTTAACGCAAGTTTAGATACACACATACACAGTTATTGAAAAATTACACAATTGAATATGTAATTCTATAATGACATTACGTGTTTATACCACGATCATGTAGCAGTAAAAATCCATACATTAATTTCTTACACAGGAAATCTGTGTATTTTACACATACTACAAAATGTGTAAATAAATACCAATATTGGAATTATAAAGCCATACATACGTGTATTTTCACCAAAGTCATTTGGTACGCTCTGGATTATTAAGAAAATTGTGAAATATAATACATACTGTAGTTGTTTTACAAATTGCACAAACAAAATACAAAATTACCGCAGATTTATATCCGTAAATAAACAAATTATTCTTTTAAGTGAGGGCTTCAGAAACATTTTAAGTAACCGTTTATTGACTATATTTAAAACGCATTATTTTAGAACTCATAGGAAAAATTTGTTTTGTAGCTCAATGTGCAAAACAAACTTGAAGTTTACAACCCTTTCTCGTAAACTTCTACGTGCATTTTACATATTTGATGCTAAATTTATTTGGAATTTGCTCTGATTCAATTGTAGTGTTATGCGAAATATCTTTGGTATTGACTATTTGCGGTTTATTCACAATCATTCGAACCTTCAGAAAAATTGTTCTGTGTACTACATATTTAATTGTTTGACTCAGACTCTCAGCTGGAATCAATACACAACCGCAGTATTACTTGATGTAGAAAAAGCTGTTGCCCGTGTTTTCCATGCAGGCCTACTTCATAAGCTTTACACCACCAACTTCCCCGACCACTATGTCAAAATATTGCACTCCTACCTTGACAGACGAGCATTTGGTGTCACGGTAGAAGGAGTTACATCTGAACACAAGATAATAAGTGCTGGTGTTCCCCCAGGAAGCATACTGGGCCCTGTCATTTTTAATATGTACACACATGATATTCCGGGTCCTGTATCATCAACTGTCCAACTCGGCGTCTATGCCAACGACACAGTGCTCTACGCCCGATCCAGGAAATTGGGTATGGCTGTGCGCTAAACGAACTTGAAACATACTTTCGCAAGTGGGTGGCCTTACAGTTAACAATGGTGTTTCTGTATACAAATCCCTTATCTGCTCCATCATCTTTACAGAGTACCTTATATTAGGTTAAATTGACCTCTTTGTTAAATATTATCTACAAATTACAATGTTTCATTTAAATTGAATATTTATAAAAGCAGGAAGAAAATATGTATGTTGGAAATGCGTGGTGAGAAATAGTTCTTATGCAAAATATTGTACCACAGAGAGCGCGCGAATGCGGTGCGCTGTCCCTTTGGTGTTACTTTGTAAACTTGATTGCACGAGGTGGAGTGATCACCTGGAAACAGAACTTAATCAGTTCTTCAGAAAAGTTGGAAGTAACCTTGAATGGACTATAAAGAAAACCCATTTAAAAGCGTTTATATGTGGGTGTTAAAACTCCCCGTCAGATACATAGGATGACGCCACAGATATCATTCGCAGAAGTGGTGATCATGAGTGTTTTATTTTTACATGGGCTGTAAACCACTTCTCTTCAAGTATAGTCCATCTGATATAAGAAGGCCAGATTCTTACAGGTCTACGACTGTAGCGCCACTGTTTACATCTAAATACGTCGCCTTCTGTCATCAGCTGGTCCGTCAAGTCGGGGCTGTATTTTTTATCAACACGCTGTCAGCTAATCCACTTGCCATTGTACTATAATGCTAAACAAATTTTAAGATATTTTAGACTGACATCTGTCTAAATAAATACGTAGTTTATAAAAATTAATAATATAAAATGTTGCAAATAATTAAATATTTGCTAAACCTTTTCAATTTTTCCGAGATAGTGAATGAGTTAACATTTGCGAGACGGTCTGTTGTATCTATTATCACACTTTGGACGTTATAGCTAATACATATATTCGAGTTGGAAATATGTGACATAAAATATCGTTAGAATTGCTTAAAAATTATTCACCCGTGTCCCACTTTCTTCGGAAACAAGGAGATGGGTTTCGAGAGAACAATATGGCGTATAATTTACCTAGACGAACGACTACCGGCCAAATATAAATTACTTGTACTCCAAATCATTGTACAGAAAATATATGTTACTTTAAAAATCATGCACAGCTCGTGGAAAAATATAACTATTGGCATCTGTTTGTAAATTCGTTATATATCGCGCAGGAACGCGGTTCATTTCTGGCTGGTAATACTTCGAAAAAGATCCGACAGATGGCGCGCACAGCAGTTTGAGCGGCTGTTTTTGGATAACAGATATGGTCTTTTAAAGTTGATAGTTCTTATATTATGGGCTGGAAATATATTAATAATTCGTGTCGTTTTGTCAAATTATTAGAATTAATAATTCAACAATATTATGCAATATTTCTGTATGCTTTTGGAATTAACATCATGGACGTGTTGAAAGCGAGGTTGGAGAGGGATGATACATCGTGAAAAAGCTTTCTGAAGTTACCACAATTTCAGAAAATTTTTTCACGTCTTATCGTTTTATTGTGCACCTACAGATTAGTACATTATCGCGAAGTTTAGTTTTTAACACTAACAACCATTGTTTTGTGACCTGGTATAATAAAATGTATAAAATAATCTAGGAACTCTTTATTATCGCGTTTTTCTGCTTGTCTAATGTGAGACGGCAGTGCACTGAGAATAGCCTACATAATTTTAAGTTTTGTACGTTCGTGCATCAGATGATACAGGATTTTGTAAATGGCGATTTGTTTGTTTCGTATATGTCAATTCGCCACTCACTGACTGTCAGAATCTGGCCTTCTTATATGAGATGGACAATATATACATGTCCATAATTTGACCCTTCTGTGACGTCACTAAGTATGTAATAGAGCCATCTTAATTCCTAGTAGAGTACACACAGCATATGTACTTGCCAAGTACACGAGGTTGCTTACTTGCCGTTTGGATTTGCATACTTGCGATGTTCACCAAGTTTGTTTTCAAATGCCACGTACATAACCTATGATGGGAACTTATTGTGTTTCTATTTATCCGCTGTGTTATTGCTCTATAAATCATCAATGTGTAACATTAGTTCTTTGTTTATAATAAGCTACCTGTTACATATGAAAAATGTTTTATTTTTATATTTTGCAAAATAACCAAACAACACCGTAGATATAAACGCAACCGCAGACAACAAACCAAGAACAAAAATTGTGGCTTCGGCGATGTCTCTCCACAACTGCTGCTGCGGGTTCGCTTCTCGACGTACGTCTTCACGACATGCTTGTTCCGGTAACTTCCCAATCCGACTAACTGTCGTAAACTTATGATTCAACTGACTGACTGATTCCCGCTCGGTATCGCTCTGCGTGTCCCGACTTGGTGATACTACTGTGCGCTTCCTGGCACACGACTGTCTACTCTCGAGTTTCAGCATGGCGATCCTGTCTGTCGCCTCTCAGCGCGGGTTACAACTGTTCTGCATTACTGAATCTGTCGGGAGCCGAACACCGGCCTTGGTTGACTGACTCAGCCGACTGTCTCACGTATCGGCGCGGCGTATAAAAACTGATTGACTGATTCCGACGAGGGGCTCTNCCCTGATAGACACCTCGCGGCGTCAATATGGATGATTCACTCTACTAATTTGATTCAACTGACTGACTGCAGCAAGTTGGAAAGATTGAAAAACTATTAACTGTGATTTGTATCTTCAACAGTTTTGATCTGAAACAAAGGATACAGAGAGAAAACTGCTTAGTAAAAAAAGGAATGGATCAATCATTCTTAAGAATGATATAGCACCAACAAATATTTTTACCAGAAAATTCTTGTCCGTACTGCTGGAAGCTGGAAAAAGACACAGATTTAGATTTTTTTTTTTTTAGGGAAGACTTGCTTACACTGACTGATGCCCAAGAAAGATTGTTTAGTCGACTACCGCGGTGAGAAATATATATTACAATTTACGCGTCGTGCCTGTACGAGCACTACATCGTTTGTTTGGTCTGTAGCAGCTCCCAGGACCCGTGAACCACTCTAGGGAGGATTTCAAGGGACATCAAGAATAAAATATAAGCTATATCACTGATTTTATTCTCCTACTATCGACGGGATATAATAAGTTGTTGGCATTTTCTACATTTTGTTTGCAAAGTAACATTCCATATCCTTTTTCGTAAGGGATTCTTTACAGTGCCAATAAATATTGACAAACAGGTAAAACTCATTTTCTTATACACACTGCAAATTTGAACTTTTCCAAGAGTTGTTGGGTATCGGTAGCTGAGCACTTAGACTGTTCGACTCCACCAAGGCGATCCGGGTTCAATCCCCGGGAGTGTCACGCCAGATTTCGCAAGTATGAATCATGTCGGACGTTGCCGCTGGTCAGCGAGTTATCTTGGCGATCTCCCGTTTCCCTCACCCTTCAAATTTGGCGCCGCTCCATTCTAACCTCATTTCTTTCTCATCGGCTTTCAAGAACTCGTTTTTTAAAGCAGCCCAAATTTCTCAACTCATCTCCAAGAGTTGTTCTTTACTGCTAACTAACCCGACGAAGTAACAGTGTGAAAACTAATATGCCCTTTTGAGAGTAAAATATTGTTTACTATATTTTAATTTTGGATAGTATGGCAAACCTTTAAAATTAACAAATTTCATCATTAACATTTTTCGTATTTTATAGAGTACGAAGCGAAGCATTTTATTGGGGTTTTCACATGTTTTAAATCAGTAAATTTTTAGTCTGATTCTACTATTTTCTGGCTCGTATAATAAACACGCCTACAATTCACTCCATTCCTTTCTTGTAGCAGAAATGGGGATTTGCATGTATAATTTTGGTACTGAAAGAGCGGTTATGTACTGGTTTATCTGGCGACTGCTGCACTAGAACATGCACGGATATTTCCTGCGTCACGATCATCTCAATCTCTTTTCAGTGCGATGGTTTTCTATCTGATCTGAATTGGGTCAGCGAAGGAGAAGCTGAATTATCTACTGGGGAAATCTTTCAGGAGAATTGTGAGCTAACCAGTTTATGTCACCTATCCACCGCTGTCATTCCAACACATACGCTCGTTATTTTATTGGTCGAAACACAGTCGCCAGGTCAGACCACCACACACTAATATACATAAATATATTTTACATAACATTTTAATTGTTGGCGCTTCCAACTATGAGCATAGTCCAGCTGATTGATACTCGTGTGTAGTTTCACGTATCCTTTTCTGTTACCTGTTAAATTCAGAGGAGCACCAGGAAACGTTACAATATAATGCATACTCTTAATTTATGATTTTACAATGTAGTATACTGCATTTAACAGCAACACAATGAACCTATCACCACACTTACGGCAAACACCAAAACAGTGGGGAAATACATTTCACTGAAACATATTGGTGAGTCCTGATGGACAGTGTACTTCTGGCCTTATCATTAAGGACTTCGGCGTACAGTGCTGAGGAAGATACGCCCACACCACTACAGTAAACGTAGACATTGACAGAACAGCAAGCCAGGCATCAGAAGGAGTAACTTGAACATACTTTAAACAGCAGAATGAGTGACTAGAGAACTTATCAAGACAAAGACTTATCCGCTCAAATAAGTAATTTTCCGCCGTTGGTAGATGCTACAAGCATCATTGATATGTAAACAATGCTAAGAGGAACGCTTTCTCCCAGTCGCAATGACCTAACGGCTAAAGAGCGAGGAAACCCGACAACAATTGTGGGTGTCGAAATGGCAATGAGCAATTCAACTGTCCGAAGAGAAAGTTAGAAAAACTGTACTAGAGAACTACCGTGTTACCAATGCAACTGACGCACACAAGCAATTTTTCTGCCATTTTGGATTCTTCTGACTGACTTGAATCAGATATACAGGCAATTTGAGTGAGTGAGAAAAGAGATCTAGGCGTATCTTATCATCGATGTATTGAGTGCCGATGAGGAGGAGGTAAGGTGAGTATGGAACAGCGATGAATACAAGGGCGGAGAAAACGGGAGATCCCCGAGAAAAAGTGGCATTATTCGGCCCGGTTTCCCCATTCCCAAATCCGGGGGGTGACAACACCGGCAATCAAACCAAATTCGCTTTGGTGTGAAGGGAGTTGTATAACCACTACACCACCGTGGTTTCAGGTAGGCTACTTGACAAAGTGACACACACCGATAGGGTGAAGAATGACTCGCTCATTGCAAAAATAGGTGACTGAATATAATTCACTTATCTCATTCTAACGCGTGCTTTGTAAAATTATTCTTACGGAAATTCAGGGGCAGCCACAAACAAATAATATGCTATATTTAAGTTTATGTAAACAATTTTTTTTAATAGAAAAACATTTTCTGTACATTTTTATAGACTCTTGACGTAGCATTTGTTTGTCGAAACAAGCAGGAAATTATCTGAATTCATCAAGTCTTCACAAATTAAAAATATGTGCGTTTAATACAAAGTTAACACACCGAACTACTTTCGCTATATCGCTGCCAGTTTTACTATAAGCATGTCTGTTAGCGTGGCTGTTGAAACTTTCCTGGGAGGGGCAAGGATTTGTTTCCAAATGTTAGAATCATTAAGAGTCCTGCGAACCACTACTAATTAAATAAGACGTTATCAGTATAAATAATTGGCCTTCTTTCCTCTACTATGAAATGAGAAAATTTGATGATGTAGGCCATAAACAAATACTTATATAGAAGGAAAATGTTTGTTGAAATATTATATTTATTCTTTATAATTTAAAAATAAGAATGGGATCAAATTAAAACTTATCATTATATATGTCCTATCGTAGTAATACTTATTTTCCAAATTTGGCAAAAATGTGTTGATTGTTTTCCGGGATGTGACTTAAAGAGGCGCTGTCTTACAAAACAGCGAGCAAAGGAAACTTGTGTAGACACATATTGTAGTTGCATTAAAGCCTACTGCCAGGATAAAATGTTTGGTTAGAATTATTTACATTGTTTCGTAAATTTTTCATATATATCACATTATCCTAAATTATTAATATTGTCGCCATTATAAAATTTTTTGTCTTATCTACTAAAGCTTTATTTTTTCATAAAGTGCTATTTTCCAAAATGATGGACGATTAATTATATTACACTGTGTTATGTGCGGCATTGTTAGTATTAGAAACGCTGTTGTCAGAACTCCTGCCATCTTACCCGCTGCTAGGGCCCGGCAGTAGAGACGCGCTGCGAGGCAATGCCTGCCCGGGGTGCAAACGGGCTGTTAATGCATGCCGAGGTAATGCCAAGTTAAGGTAGCAAATCACCGACGCACTGAGTAAAACACATGAGAACATGGACACATGCCATGGTAAGATACACGAGAAAAGGGCTGACAGTGTTTCGCAGTGTTCACAGTTCCCACCTCCCTGAGCAAACCGCATGAGAACATAGACACGTGCAATGTAATACAGAGGTAAGCTAAAGTTTCGCAGACCCCCCCCTCCCCCAAACCCTTAGTAGGACAAGAAAGAAGGGCTGACAGTGTTTGGCAGTAAGGCTGCAGGCGCTCCCCCTTGCCATCCACCAATGAGTGAGACACGTGCGAGGATCTGGTATTCATCGAGAGAGGTTAAAAGCCAAATTGCGGGGAAAGGAGTGGGTCAGTCTGATCGTGAGGTCTCCGGAGTGAGTCGTATCGTGGATTCGTCAAGGAGAGAACCCGGAACAGCCAGTCATGGAGAGCTTTCATCTAGGCCGAAGGGTCAGCACGAAGCAGGAAGCAAGCTGAATTCACCACGCCAACAAAACTGAGCCAAGGGCCCGTGAAGTGCCGCCCATCATACCAGACTTCAACCTACCGCCGGAACACCCAGAAATACAAATATAGCTAAGTACCAGCATCGTCGCTCAAGTAACATTCCCCGATGCCTAGGGTTCTCCCCACGACATCGGTAGTAGTTAGCACGAGTACTTTAAAGCTGCCTTTCAGGCTCCCAACTTGCAGGGAACCGTCTCGTAGGTGTCTATATTTGTATTGATCTCTCAAGCCAAATATAAACTTCGTGAACTCAGACACTGAGCTACATTATTGTTTACCTCCTATTCAACACAAAAGGCGCCCGTAGTCTGCGAGAGAGAGGTAACTAATACCCTACGAACCACTTTGAATACCACTGGTGGCGAGTAGTGTCAAGTTATTTTGTCGCACAACATGGGGCATAGTGAATTCTGTGTAGGCAGAACACAAGAACCAGACTAGATTTGAGAAAGGGTCTCGCCCCTACTGAGCTAGTCAGGATGAACCAGAATTCTAGGAGTCTATATATAACAAAACCTCGTGTCGCCCAGAAACAAATTAACCCCAGACAAGTCAAGTGTACTAGGCAGGCAGACTATGGATTCCTATAGACGGCGGGTAAAAAGTTTGGAAGAAACACTTATTAGAATACCAAAGGAGTATAGTGATGCGAGAACCGAGAGAACACAAGCCGAACGAATCAAAAATAACCTCTGGACGAGGAATTTGGGAAGAGGGGAAGATATCCCGGGCGAAAGTCACCAACTGGAGCATTGCAGTGCTCCATTTTGTCGTGCAGCAGGACTGTACACGGTACGGTTGCAGCCGCTGCTCCCAGCTATATTGTTATCAGTGTATCGGCTGGCCCAACACGCTCCGACCGAAGGAAGGGGCAGAATTCAGTTGCCATAATTGCTGAGAGTAACATACCTGTTGTGACCTACTTATATGCCCCGGATGTAATACACATACAATCCAAACCCAATATTCTACATGTTCACAGACAGTCAACAATGTTTGTTTAGGATGGCACGATGATGCCAATAACACAAGAGGTATTGTATACTATTATGAGGTATGCCAAATACAAGGGGCATGGGAACTCACTTCACACCCGGGCAGAGCCCCCAATCACCAATTAGAACCGGAGCAGAAAATACCTGAGGCTATAATATTGCCTGAATTTTAAGGGTGGCCCCATGAAAACCCAGGACTTTTTATAAATAATTGTGAGCACGAGTTCAAGGCTGGCGGGGTTCCCAAAAAGGGGTGGGTGCTTAAAGCACGAGACCAGTTAAAGTGCACTGCCTTACCTGGTGGAATAGGTATAGCGAATTTATGAAAATTTGGGAACATTTATCTACCCGCCTTAATAATAGGTTCGTTGGGGATGCAGTACTGATTGTATTAGGGACATAATTGTACACACAGAATCATTAAAACCAGGAGGAGAAAGATATATTTCTAGGAGGAGACAGAGACATTTATTAGGAGGAAAGCGCAGCTGTATTTCCAAATCTCTCCGGATATAACCGAGGCAGAGGGCGTAGATATAATTACACAGATATTGATACCAGTCATACGAAGTGCCCTTTGACACCTGCGGGCGATGCGAATAGAGGAATTAGTAGAGATAACGAGCGAAGTGGAACTAGATTACCAAGAACAGGAGAAGGTATATGTTCTGACATGCTTGACACCTGTCCACACAGAGCAGACGACAGAGAATCTAAAACCTTCTAGAAGCAAAGAGGGGAAATTCTTGCCGAAGTGTTGTTATTGCCCAGAGAGGCACCATCATTGTAACTGCCCTACAGTGAAAAACCCGCGTAGCCGCTGCTAGGGAAAAAACCATCATAGCTGTCCCCCTTGAGAGGGAAAGGGAGCCATCAGAGTGGGAAGTGGGAGCCGGGAAATGTCACCGCCGGGAAATCGAGTCACCCGTCGCCCCCAGCATAAGTGAGAGGGTGGAACCAATTCTAACCTTAAGCGATCTGAGACCTGGAGCACACGCCCTTCGGATTGAAGTCTGGATCAATAACCACAATCTTAAAGCCGTCCTGGACACTGCTGCAACCTTTAGTTTTATTAAAAGCCAACTGCTAACTCTTGAACAGAAAAACCGGATTAAGGAATACTCCCGAATAATTCAAATGTCTCAGTCCAAGACACGACTGATCATAATAGGGATATTTACATTGCCAGTGTCCACGTGTTTGGGAACAGTACACACAGAATTCCTTTGTGAACCACATTTAGTGGAAGAGATTATCCTCGGGCAACTGTGGCTAACAAGCCAAAGTTGTATAATCGACTGCGTAGATCAGCGCCTGTATTTAAGCAAACAGGATAGGATGGCCATAAACTGGGAAGCCCCAATAAACTCGCAAAAGCCAAAAGAAATCTGCAGTGAGGAGGTGAACCACCCACTAGGGGCTGACCTGCTTAGGTAACTATTGAAAATACTCGCCAACCATGTAGCTGAATTCGAGCATACCAGCAGATCAAACCAAACCATTGCCATCCAACATGACATCTGGGTAAAATATTCTCACTTCATATACTGCCGACCAGACAACCCATCAGCCTACTGCAGACAGATGATATTAAACCAGGTAGCCGAGATGAAAGCACAAGGAATAGTGGAGGCTACTGACTCGCTGTATAACACCTGAGTGGTCCTTGTGCCAAAGTAAGAAGGGGAACTCCGCTTTTGTGTCAATTACCAGGCCTTAATAGATGTCACATATCCAATAGCACCCGTAACTATAGACCTGGCTAATATGCTCTGCGACATAAGGGACGCAGGCATATTCTCCACTTTAAACATTGGCAGTGGGTACTGGCAAATCCCGGTACACACGGGTTTCAGGAAATATACATAACTGACTACCCCAGAAAGCAAAACGCTGCAGTTTTGCATAATGCCCTTCGTGTTGAAGAACGCACCCACTTCTTTCCAACGATTGATGTCAGCAGAAGTTTGGACAGGCTATACCAGCCAGTTTTGCCTGGCGTACCTGGACAAAGTGACCATATATTCCTGCACCTGGGAGGAACACCAGGTACACTTGCAAAAAGTCCTGGAGCACTTTGAACTCCATGGACTGACTTGCTGACTGAAGAAGTGCCACTTCGGGAAAACCCGGGTAGAATATTTAGGGCATGTAATTACCCCGGAAGGGAATTACCAGAAGTCAGAGAAAGTGCGAGAGATTGAGGAGGCTAGAGAACCAACCAACCGGAGAAGCATTTTCAGGGATTATGCAATTGGCTCCGAGATTTTAAAGCAGATGTCTACTACATTAAAGATTCCTCAACATAATCCTACCCAAAACATCTTACTGGAAGTAGATCGACTGACACGAAGAAGATATCGAGAATTAAAGGTGCTTTATTGCGACATAACCATGCTCTACCGACTTCGTCCAAAAATTACCCCTAATTTTACGGACCGACACAAGCGGAACCAGAATGGGTTCTGTCTTATACCAGGAGCAGTCACAGAACCAGTGAAGGATTATAGCGTAAGCTAGTACTATGCTAAACGTCACCGATTGCCACTACCATAGTAATGAACAGGAGTGCCTGGCGTTTATTTGGGGAGTCCGGAAATACCGCTATTAACTTGAGGACCAATCTATTATTCTCACAACCGACAATAAGCTCCTTACATGGCTAAACACCATGAGTAACGAAAAGGCAAAATTGGGTAGGAGGCCATATTTCTAATGGAATTTTCATTCACTATGAAGCATTGCCCATGTTCGACCAACGATTTGCCCGTTGCCTTGTCCCGGCAACCACAGATTCCCACCAAGGAGAGGGGAATCGACGACTGGGAGCGAATGCTGCCCCCCTCTCCCCCAAAATTCCCGCGACCGGATAACATGGAGATACAGCTAACTAAGATCCAAGAAAGCAAGGATCTGTTACGAGACTAACAGCATGCCAACCATGAATTACAGTAGTTAATAAGGATATATCCAGACCGGTATGANAGGATCTGTTACGAGACTAACAGCATGCCAACCATGAATTACAGTAGTTAATAAGGATATATCCAGACCGGTATGAGGGAAGAGATGGCATAATCTGGGAGAGAACGCACCTGCAAACAGATCATTGGAAAATCTGGACCCCCCACAAGCTACGAACCAGTATTTGTGAGCAACACCATGATCACGCCCATGCAGGACATCCGGGTTTTCAAAAGNCCCCCACAAGCTACGAACCAGTATTTGTGAGCAACACCATGATCACGCCCATGCAGGACATCCGGGTTTTCAAAAGACCTTAAGGGCCCCAAACCACCAGGTACACATGGCCTAGAATAAGCCGGGATGTTAAAGAATATGTCACCAGATACCGAACTTGTTGTGAAAACAAAGCCTACCCAATACCGAAGATGCGATACAAACCCTTTCGGCCGAAAACGCCACGGACCCACATTGATGCCGATATCATGGGCCCCTACCCTTGCTCACGCCGAGTAAAGAGATACCTCCTTGTCGTGACAGACCAGATTTCCAGTTGGACAGAAGTTCTCCCGTTACCCAATCAGGAGGCAAACACGATTATCTGACAAATGGAGCGAGAGTTCTTCCCACTATGGGGATATCCGAAATGCATGNCAATCAGGAGGCAAACACGATTATCTGACAAATGGAGCGAGAGTTCTTCCCACTATGGGGATATCCGAAATGCATGATAAGAAACAATGGAACCCAGTTTACAAGCATAAAGTGAACAAAAGCCTGCAATGTGTGTGGGGTGGAAATCTGGAAGACTCCAGCCTACCACCCACAGGCTATCCCTACCAAACGCTGCAACCAGGAATTGAAAAAGAGATTGCGCATAAGAATGGGCACCAATCATAATCAATGGGATGNCAATCAGGAGGCAAACACGATTATCTGACAAATGGAGCGAGAGTTCTTCCCACTATGGGGATATCCGAAATGCATGTTAAGAAACAATGGAACCCAGTTTACAAACATAAAGTGAACAAAAGCCTGCAATGTGTGTGGGGTGGAAATCTGGAAGACTCCAGCCTACCACCCACAGGCTATCACTACCAAACGCTGCAACCAGGAATTGAAAAAGAGATTGCGCATAAGAATGGGCACCAATCATAATCAATGGGATGTACAGCTTCCTGAAATCCTCGATACACTGCGAAGTTAGCACAATGACGCCATTGGAACTTCTGCCATCAATCTGAAAATGGGATACAACCTCCGACGACCCGGGGAGTGGCAGTGGGAAACCGAACGTACAGAACTTCCAGCCCCCGAAGAAATAAGGAGAGCGTTGATCTGGAGAACAGGGGAAGCTTGAAGAAACAACAACTGTATATCCAGGTTATTTAACCAGAACAAGCTGTCGTCGGACGCCATTTACCCGATGGTAGTCACATATTACTATGCAACCATCCTTTGAGCCTAACCAGTGACAAATGCTGTGTAGGATTTGCACCTTAATGGGAAGGGCGGTATGCAGTAGTAGGGCGACAAACAAATGTGTATTGGGTACAGGACATGATGGACAAAATGTGAAGGTGATAAGGAACCAGATACGCCATTTACCCAAACACCACACCTATGGACCCAAAGAAATTACAAGGGTGGCCCAGAACAGGCCCCTGCGTGACCTGGGGTTCGATGCTGAAGTTAAATACCCGGAAGCAGATCCAGATAGGGAACATAAGAATAATTACACCTCCTCACACCATCTGACGAAGGAGAAGTAGGGAGTCTGCAACTGCGGTAGGGACTAAAAAAGCAGCAACAAGACAAATTAGGTAAGCACCTCTGTTCATCAACTATGGGTAATGAGACCCAGGTGTATTCCAGTAGTATCCCTGGGTTTCCAGCACTGTCATTGATGGACGAACCAGAGGAAACCCGCAGTAGGCCACTAGATCACCGGATGGTGGACACTGGCAAGGAAATAGAGGGTATAGGTGATAAAACAACTTAGCGCCCAGCGCAGTTACCCCAGTGCAGTAACTCAGTCAGAGTCCCAAGGACAGATGTGCAATTGCGCTGGCCGATAACAGTGACCGGAGTGTCAGTGAGACCCGCTTAACGGGCCAGAAGTACATACGAGCGGGATGAACCAAGAGAAGGAAAACAGGCGAGGGAAAGGGAAGAAGTGAGCGAAGTAGAACAGATGCTCGAGCGAGAAGAAGTGAGCGATAGAGAATGTGTGAGCGGAGGAAAACAGGAGAGCGAAAGGGAAGAAGCGAGCGAAGGTGAACAGATGAGCGAGTGAGAAGAAGCAAGCGAAGGAGAACAGGCGCGCGAAGGATAAGTAGCGAGTGAAAGGGAACAGGCGAGCAGGAGAGAAGACGGAAGTGAATGGAGGCAGGAAGTGAACGAGGAAGAGAAAGTATATGAAAGCGAAGATGAAATAGAAACTGCGAGCGAGGTAGCAGGGAAGAGAGGGCATGGAATGAAACCAGAAGCGTGTTTGGGGCAACACCAAGACGCCCCTTACGATTTAAAACCGATGGAGAACCGAATCTAAGTAAACATTGTGGAGGCGAGGATGTACCGAACCGCAGCCAAACCGAGGACGAGTGCCCGCTGCAGTCTGGACACGGCCCCAGGACACCAGAACGAGGGGATGGAGACACAGCCCTCCCCCTGCCTTCTATTAGGGTGATAGTGTGGGGCGAACCGCCTCCTAAACAGATGCGGAACGAGGCCAGAAGAATCGAGCCTTGGCACACTTGCAGAGACCGGGAGGGACCTGACTTCTACCGAGAACGTTTCAGGAACAGACCACGCGAGTTCCAGGAGATAAGCCGACCAACCTGGTAACAGACTCTGTGGAATGAGGAAATTTTGTTTATCTCATGTCACCTGCTGAGACAACTAGGACAGGGTACACGACCTGATATTGGTGCATAATTGCGAAAACAAGGTCCGGACGTCCCAGATCCTCGAACGGCCAGATGCCGGTACCTGTGTTACTAAATGTTAAGTTAGGAATATATACCATCAGCCTAGTAATAGTGTGATAATTTTTTATTTTCCAGCGTAAGTGTGTGTTTACTTCCGCCCACTATAAGACCGCTCGTATAAGCGGCAGCAAGAGTAGGAGATATGTTTGAACTCAGGAACAAGGTTTCTCAGCCTTGTAAGATACGAGACTTTTTTTCTATTTGTAAGGCCTGCGAGCTGCTGTAACAGTAAACCCATGTCACTACACGTAACTGCCGCCAGGCAGCTTGCGAATTACCGGCCATCTGTCACTCAACTTGTTTGCTACTATCACAAAAGCCCCTGTCTTACCAGTATGGCACAAGCAGAGAAGGAATAAAAAATTTAAAAAAAAATTCCCGTGATCTGGATGGATCTATTAGAGCATGTCGTGTAAAAAGTTTCAAATAAATTTGTAAATGATGTAAGGGATCCCGAAATGTGTGATACCCTGTTTTTTTGTCGTAACGAGTTCAAATATGTAACATAACAGCATGTAGGTTAAAAATGAGGTTAATACTTCTCAAGTAATGTGCTGTCCACTGCAGAAGTAGGCCCTATGACAGTCCGTCTGCTTTTGTGGCAACCCTCATATGCAGTGGAATAAGTGAATTAAGATTTTTAACCCCCCAAATAGACTTAGAAGTTGGCCTTCTATTCCCACCTGCGATGTTGTTAGAGTAAAATTGTACCTTGTAAACAGCCAGCCTTCAGCAGTGTAATTGTTTATTGCACAGCCCCAGGTTACAAATTTCCTTAACAGCCAGGCCGGCATTCCTGATAGCAGAGGCGCATGACCTTGAGCGACCACCAGCGACCAGCCTAAGACGAGAAGGAAGGAAGAGCGAGAGAAAAGTATGTCACAGCTGGCAGCCAGATGTGCCGCGATAGCACGAGAGAAAGGTGCCACACTAGCAGCAGGCACGAATGACCATGCACAGATACCCGCAGAAGAGATGCAAGACATAGGCACACCCGCAAGCCAATATCTTGGCATGAATGCGTCAGTGTCGCACCGGCAAGGGGAAATTGATGCATGCTGCAATGTTAGTATTAGAAGTTCTGCTGTCACACCGCCACCATCTTACCTCCCAGTAGACATGTGCCGCGAGATATGTGCCACGAGGTTAGGCCGGCTCAGGGGGGTGGACAGGCACTTAAAGCGTGCCAAGGTAATGCCCAGTTAAGCTAGAAAATCGCCTGCTCACTGTGTAAAACACGTGAANCCACGAGGTTAGGCCGGCTCAGGGGGGTGGACAGGCACTTAAAGCGTGCCAAGGTAATGCCCAGTTAAGCTAGAAAAGCGCCTGCTCACTGTGTAAAACACGTGAAAACATGGACGTGTGCCAGCATGAGATACAAGAGAAAAGGGCTGACAGTGTTTCGCAGTTGCGGCTGGTCTCTATTAACGAGCAAAACACGAGAGAACATGGGCATGTGCTGAAGTAATGCAGAGGTAAGCTAGAGTTTCGCCGACACACCTCTAGTTGGATGAGTAAGGAGGACTGACAGTGTTTGGCAGTATGGCTAAAGGCCCTCCCCATTCCCCTCCCACCAACGAGTGAGACATGTGTGAGGAACAAAGTTTGAGGGGTGATGGGCGGTGGGTGTTCAAAAGACATTAAAAGCTAACTTGCGGGAAAAGGAGGGGGTCAGTCAGATCTTAAGGTCGCCGGGGTCAGTCGGATTGTGAGGTCGCCGGAGTGAGTCGTATCGTGGAGTCGTCGAGAAGAGAAACCTGGAACAGCCAGTCATGGAGAGCTGTCATCGAAGCCAAAGGGTCACCCCAAAGCAGGAAGCCAGCTGAGTCCACCACGCCAACTAGACAGAGCCAAAGGCCAATGAAGGGCTGCCCATCATACCAGAATTCAATCTACTGTCGGAACACCCAGAACAACAAATACAGCAAAGTACCAGCGCGGTAGCTCAAGGAACATTAACCGATGCCTAGTGCCACCCCCCCGCCTCCTTCAACGTCGGCAGCGGTTAGCACGAGTACTTTAAAGCCGCCCTTAAGGCTCACAACTTGCAGGTAACCGTCTCGGGCGTGTCTATGTTTGTATTGTTATTTTTAAGCCAAATATAAACTTCGTAAACTGAGACACTGAGAGACGTTATTGTTTACCCCCTATTTAAAACCCATGGCGGACGTAGACTGTGCCAGAGAGGTAACTGGTACCCTACTAACCATTCTCTATACCACAGGTGGCGAGTAGCACTAAATGTCTATTTATTATGTTGGTACACAATGAACTATTAAAATGAGAAATATGGTTTTAAAGTAGAAAAATTAACCCATGGTATGAAATGACCTATATTTTAAAAAAAGGCAACTTTTTTTTTTAAGTTAATAGCATGGTCTGAAACTATAATAGTCGAATGTTCTAAGTACTATACGTGTTCCGAGTTTGTGGGAATTCGGAAAACGCGTTGGAAAATTTTTTGATAGGATATACACGTAAACAGTTACACAATAATAGGTCTTACCAATGTACAACCCATTTATAAATGTACCAATTAATTTTCTTTAAATCCATATAAAATAAGAATATGGAAAAGAAGAATATCACAGAATCAGAAAGACATCCAAAAGATGAGAAGGACCTTAAATCAAAAGTGGGTTAAGAGTATTGCAGGACAGAAGACAGAAACGTCCATTTGACTAGTGTAAATTTCGAAACAATTAAGTGTTTTCATTAATTCCTTGAAAACGTGGGGATTTCAAGGCATAATTATTTCATAATTATTACATTTTGATAATTAATATGTTATTGGAAAACTAAACAATGTTTAACAACAATTTTTCTACGTTGTTTGATAACAGCAACGGGGTTTACAGTGGTTTGAGATGTTATTTCAACTACACTTCATTCTGAAGTTTTCCGTGATATTTTTCAAATAATTCATTTATGGTTACTTCAAACATTTCTGAAGCCCTGCAAAAGTTCTACTTCCGGGATATTTCTCCGCCTCGTGCAAACTCAGCTGAAGTTAGTTTAGAAAATTACACTAAAGGACAACGCAGCGAATTCAAGAAATCACGAAAAGACTATAAATTTTGTTTTAATTCCACATTCAAGAGAGTGTAGCGCCCATAGAAAAAAAATATTTTCCGCCTTAGGTCGAGTACATGTTTTCAAAATAGTTCTTCGTAAGGAATATGCAGGCTGAAATTGTGGCTGTTAAATCCACACACCTCAGAAAAATCCATCTTCAGACAACATCCACAAAACAGTGTTTTATAAAATACAATTAAATTTATAAGTGTATGTAGAACATCGTTAAAGATATAAAAATTTTTGATCTAAAGAAAGCAGGGAATTGTTAAAATTGTCCTTGGCGTTAAGCTGGGATTTTTGCATTGTAACTTACCTTCTTATCATAAATACTAATGTACGAATAGTGTTCAAAACAACACCATTAGTCCTAATTACTATTTGTTAGTGCGTTTTGCAAAGTAGAAAAAATGTAGCACACTACATGATTTTGCAAAAAATGTGGGAGTTTTAAATTAACAAAATAAGTTTTCTAGTGAATGTATTTTTATTTTCCATTAACTGTTAAGTTACAACTTTTCACTTTAAAAACATTGTGACAATAACAAATTTTGATCAAATAATTTACTCATTTCATTCTGGGTGCGTTTATAAGTAGTTGAAGTCAGATGGAAGAAATATGGCTTGTAAAGAAAATTTATATTGACAATTCTTTTGATGAATGTACTACTGTATCTAAACTCCATTATTCAGGCCCGTTTTCATACAAAAGAAAATGTTCAAGTGCACTGCAGGTTACTTACAAACCTTTCCATGTCATTCATGTTTGTGAAAAATTGCCCACCATGAAGGAACCATCAGAACGTAGGTAAAGAAATAACACAAATTACTAATATTAATACGAAACCGATAATGGCTTTAGAGCAATGCAAAAAAAAAAAACTTGAAAAAATCAGTATGTTTTAAAACGTTGACAAGCTACAATAAAATTTGCTACACGTCGTTGCATCAAATTAATAAGACTGTGATATGTTCCTAAACAGTAAATATAAAGATTGGAAAAGCCTAATTGCAAATAGAAGGAAACTTAGTAGATATGCAGATAAAATAAGTACGTAATTTTCCCACCACCTAAACGCACCCACATACCAGACAATGTAAACAGACCAGATAAATTACATATCATCTTCGCCAATATTCCCAATTGTAACATCGAATTAGACGTTTTAGACGAATTAGACTCAGTCCAACTCCCAGTTTCTACAAAATTGTCTTTAAACACAAACAGATATAATAAAAACACACAATAAAAAGACCAGTAAAAAACTGGGAAAATTTCCAAAAAGACTCAATAGAAAAATTTGAAACTTTGCCAGAAATAAATGAGCAATTAAAATTTAATGTACAGAAAAACTTTTTATAGACATAGTAATGGAAATGTTATAGCCAAACATCAAATACATGGATAAAAGACAATACACCCGACTAAATTACATAGAAGTAGAATATTAAATACCCCCTAAAACGCCGAGTAAGAAATCATTTTCAGAGAACACGAAATCCCGTAATTAAAACAGAATACAACTGTTATAAAAGCCAGGTAAAAATTAAACTTCAAGAACTAAAAATTAAAAATTGTAGTGAAGTCACAAAAACGCAGCTCACAATTTAATCGAAATGTGGCAATTAAATAAATCATAAACAGGGAAATGTAAAAAATAACCTACCCCAGCAATAGAAACGCCCCAATAATTTTTAAATACTTCTGGGATAAAGCTAACACAAATACCCGACAGCCTAGAGAAGCTATTTTCCACGACAAAATTGTGTAAGATAAAAAAATCACTCAAACATTAAATAAAGACATAAACCAATACTTAAAATAAAAACAACATCGGAATACGTCCTAATCAAATTAAAGATATTATTATAAATTATAAATCTCTCCCTTATAATAAATCTGGAGGACCAGATGAAATAAAATATGAAGTCCAAAAGAAATAACCAGTAAATAAACACATCAAATACATCTTAAAAATATATAATTCGATGTTTAAATTATGCATATTTCCACAGACCTGGAAAAAAAGCTAAAGTAATAACCTTTCCAAAACCTAAAAAAGATCCTACCAAATCATAAAATAGACAACCAATAAGGCTATGAAACTGTGTGAATAAAATATTTGAAAAGCCTGACTATACAGACTACAAAATCATGCAGATTTAAAAATTAATTCCAGATTACCAATATGGTTCCATAGCCCAGTACAGTGCCAAACATCCCATCATTAAGTTAGTTGAAGACATAACACGGATAAAATAATAAAGAACAACCATATACCATAATAATTTCCTTAGACTTAGAAAAAATCTTTGAAAAAGTTTGGCTACAAGGACTTATATATAAATGAATAAACTACAACTTTCCAACAACTTGTGTAAATTTATTAGCACATTATTTTAAAAATATACGTTCTTACGTAACATTATACGGTGCAGACTCTTACACTAAAATAGCAACAGCAGGAGTACCACAGGGGGCCAGGCTTTCTCCATTTTCTATGCAGTATTAACACAGCCGACATCCCAACAACAGATGCACGCGCAAATGCTAGTATCTAAATCTATGTAGACGATACAGCAATAATAAAGCAACACTAAAACATTAAATATGCATAAGTAGCCCTACAGAGACAATTAACAATCCTAGAACAATGGTACACCAAATGACAAATCAAAGTAAACCCAGGGAAATCAGAGACCTTAATAATACAAAAAAAAAAAACCGAAACCTAAAAATAATTGATTTTATTCAATCAAAAAATCCCGACTTATTAAATGCAAAATATCTAGATAAAACGATACATCACAAATTAACTTGTCAACCACACATAGAAAGTGCAAGATATACAGCATTGGGATAACTTAAACAATTATATCCCATATTAAACGCAACTAACTTTCCACGTAGGAAATAACTTCAAATTTATAATAAAATAATAATCTCAGCTATTTTATATGGATTTTAGGTAAGGGGACATTGCGCAGAATTCGGAATTAAAGATCTGCGAACAGTTCAAAATTAAAAGCTGTTTGGCCAGCCAATCAGTGAGCGAAGCACTAGCAATAAAACTGGTCGCGTGACTGAAAACCCGCAGTCGTCGAGCAGCCAGCGCGAAGGTAGAAGCTAGAGATCTTCAAGGCAGCGGCACTGGCGAGTAGTTCTTATTAGAGCTGCTCGTGCAAATGCAAGGCAAACTAGTGCGGCTAGTTCTTGTTAGAGCTACTGCATGGACAAGGATCTGCAGTTCGGCGCACGCGTCGAGCGGCCGGCCTCGCAGAAGAGCATGCTGAAGTAGAGTGCGCATGCCGACTGCTTNAGCGGCCGGCCTTGCAGAAGAGCATGCTGAAGTAGAGTGCGCATGCCGACTGCTTACTAGCTCTGTATGAGTCACGTCACACACCGAAATACATTACAAAGTGAAAGCAAACACGCACAAACCAGATACGCACTATTTCAGGGGTCAACTGCGTCGGTTCTATGACAAGGACTCCTGCCACAACTCCACTCCAGAACCAAGCCAAGGGGCACACGCACTGGTCCAGGGAAGAGAGTCGAAGGGAGCAATCTATATCACTGAATCATAATAATCATAGCATAATTCACTGTATATATCACTTACATTAAATACTGATCACATTGGGTAGGATGAATGAAATAAATAATACATAAAAGAATTCAATAATATTATCAAAAATTAATAAATAAATAGTATTAAAAAAATTAAAAATTAAATAATGAAAGAAATAAAAAACGATGACGGCAAACATTACAATATATATGTTCTATGTACACAAAATGACGCACTGACTTGGTAGTCTGTTTCAGGCCCCTAAAGAAGAGAACCGGTAGGTGCTCTGCTTTTACCGGATTCTAAATAGACTGTGGTACACGACCAAACGATGTATTGTAACCTGAGGGCTGCGCCGGGAGACTAGGGACTCACATTCACATTACATGCGAGATTAACTAGCTCACTTGTACACAACAGGCCAACATGTTAGACAGACATCACGACTCTAACATTCACTCCAGTCGGGCGGCTGGAAGGGAGCATCACTTACTCGCCTAACACGCGAACACGTAATATTACTTATAATAGGCAACACCAATGAATAGCCTTAATACCGGTGCCCAATAAAACACAGCTAGACGGCGCCCTGCCGCCGGCCCATTGCCTACTCGCGGTTTCTCCGCACTTTTTGTATGAAACATTTTAAAATTCACTCCTTGTAACGTGATTGGTTGTTTCCTATATATATCGTGTTTCGCAAGCGCTTTATACTGGTGTTACCAAACAAGTACCTTTTTTTTTTTGTAAAATGGAATTTTACTTATTTTGAATCTATAAATATAATATTTTATTTTAAGTTAATGTGAATAAAACATTGAGGAAATAGGTGTGTTGTTACAGCCTAGTAAGAAAAAGTTCTTATACTAACATTATTACACTGAGCGCGCACGAATGTAATGCGTTGTTTCTTGGGTGCAATTGTATAGACTTGGGTTAAGCTTTGTTGGAATGAAGCGGATGAATAGCCTATATGTAAATCTTTCAATGTAACAAATATTGTGTAAATTTACTTTGAATATAAGTGACAGCAGTGTATCCACTGACATCAGTGTAATTTTACACCTATATATATATCAATGTCTTTTTTACTCTACGTCCAAGTGAATTATCCCACAAATGAGTAAAATTACATATACAGTGTACAATTGTAATACATAGAATGGTTTAAAATTACTATTACTTTGTAGTAGAAAATAAACTTCAAACTTAGCGTTTTTTCTTTCTACTACAAAAACGTTTACACAGTCATAGCAATTGTAATTTATTACTTACAAAAACGTGAAATCGTAGATTCACTTTAACTGTAATTACACAACACTGTAAGTTTTCCACTGTTTTTCTGAGCAATTTTACCGTCAGCATACGTTCTTTTACAGCTGCGTCACGTTAATTCACATACTTTGTACGTGTTTTTCTGCAATTTTCATATTATTTTACTTCGTACTGTAACTTGGTATTATAAGTTATCTAAAAAATGTGGATAATAATTGAATTCTAATGTAGAATAGGGGATTGTATACAAAATCCAGCATATCTCATTACCAGGTATTAGACTTTCCTTTTAAACACACAAATGGATTTAGAAATATTTACACACCAAACTGCTTGATGGAATGTTTTAAAGAAGTAATTTAATTTTATTTGAATTCAAAGGAACATTAGTGTAAAATAACAAATATTGTATTCGTTTTTAGCAAAAGTTGTAAGTCACCGTGAAGGAAGTATAAAAAGTTTCCCGTAGAAATTATTTGGCAAATAAAAATATATAGTGTAGACAGCTAAGGTTTTTGTGTCGGGGAGCAGCGTTTAGATGTTGCTGCTCACACTTTCTGTCAGATACAGAGGGTGATAGCACAGATATCATCCGCAGAAGGAATGATTGTGGTTCTTTTACTTTTACTTAGGCTGTATACCAATTCCCTTTATGTACATACATGTCCACTAATCGCCCCGCCTGTGACCTCACTAAGTAAATACTACGAGTCATCCCAATTTATAGTAGAATACACACAGCAACTATTCTTGCCAACAGCCCGAAGTTACATACTTGCTGGGTGAATTAGAGTTCTTACAGCAGTCGCCATGTTTGTTTACAAACGATACGTACATATCCTATGATGAAAACTTATTGTGGTTCTTCTTATCCGCCGTCTTATTGCTTTACAAAGCGATCGATGTGCATAATTATTTCTGCGTTTATAATATTCTACACGTAACACATAAAACATTTTTGTTATTTTTTTTGCAACAAAAATTTACAACGCCATAGACATAAACGTAACCGCAGACAACCAAAATAGAAAACCAAATGTGCATTTACACCAAAAATCATAATGTATTTAGCTGAGAATGACAAAACAAGTGATCACTTTATAATAGTTGGCATTATTTACGCCAGGTTGTGTGGCATGTCAAGTACAGGCAAAAAAAACACCTCCAATAGTCAGGGTAAGTACACAAAACGACAAGTACGAATATGTGCACACTTTTAAAGCAATTTCTAACAATTCTGAAGTGGATGTCTCTGTAGCAAAAAGACTATCGGGCCGA
>NQII01006660.1:25347-115461 GCA_002778355.1 Clitarchus hookeri | reverse complement strand
CAATGCTCCAGGATTTGACCTTGACTGATCAATGGCGGTTGTTCTTTTCAACTGGTTTTCCAGTCCATTTGCAAACGGCCAAACAAATATCGAAGCACTTGCTCAATAAATAATTTCCCAGTTACCTACGTATTACCTTCATACCTTGTTTATAGTCTACGTGAAAGGCGGGTTATTATTTATTTTAAGGCATAATGACACAAATGGCTAGGGCTATGCTCAATTTATGGTCACATACCGTACGAACTGCTGATCTTCCACTGTCCACGGGCTCTTCGGAAGATTGTTCTTGTTGTTCNATTTATGGTCACATACCGTACGAACTGCTGATCTTCCACTGTCCACGGGCTCTTCGGAAGATTGTTCTTGTTGTTCTCCTCAAGCTGACGTGGAGGCTGTAGTTGTGGTCGCTGGCAGTGACACAGGCGACTGGATAGCTCTTGTATCTGCTGCGGACATACAACACAACCACGGTTCTTTGATGTTTCACTAAAGGAAGCAACATGGAGTCTCCACCTAGCAGACTGGATTTTCTTTTTGTGCCCAGATGCTATCGAGAAGACTTGTCTTGCTCCTCTTGGGGCTCCACGGGTGGCTGGGTATGTATCCCAACCTGCTTTGAAAACAGAATATTTACGGGATGTGAGGGGTCCTCTTGTTTGCGATCATACCCTGATCCGACAATATTTGCCAAACCCTCAAACTGCGGAGCCACAACTGTTCCGGAGGCCTCTCTGATGGCAAGTTGATTCATCACCATGGCCCGTTGTGCTGAGGACACTCCGCCAGCAGAGAGTAGTGAAAGCATCCCAGGTCTATCATGGCGTGCTCGCACATAATCAGAGATTCCTCCCAAAAACTTTGTCATGAAAGGACTGCTCTTATTGAGAGAGACAAAGAATTCCATACTTTTATGGATAACCTGTGCGATGGATGATGCTGCAGCAATACAGTTGGGAAAGTGCCGTCTCTCTAAGAGGCTTGTGTCTTGTTTCGGGTAAAGGATATAGAATCGGTCAGATTCCTCTGCTCGATCCAGAACTGCCAGAGCCTGGGCGACTCATGATGTTAGACAATTATCTACATTTTTTACATATTTAGCTAAATTGTTGTAACGTGACGACGTAACGACGACTCGCACAGAACACAACAGCACGCACAACAACGCAAGGATCCAATGTGCGATGTGGCATATCAACGATAGATTGCAAAATAATTATAGACTGGGAGAGAAGTAGGTATAACACTGTGTATAGGAGAGTGACGTTGCAACAGCTGTAGTGCCCTAGTTACGCAGTCACGATTGTCCAAACTGGGTACGAAATTGGTATGCTTATTGAAAACCAGAATTACTAACTCTTTAATTTTTTGGTAACTCAAAAACAGTGTGAAAAGTGGAAATTACAATCTCTATAGTGACGCTTGCAGGCAGTCGGACGAGTTACTATGCCCGGCCCTGTCCAGACTGAGTAGGAATAAACACACTTGGTCTTACCTCTCTGAAGTAACGTATACCATTTGTACACTCCGCAACACTGCAGTCTGGTAGCAAAATACTTGTGGACAGGACAAACACATACACAAATAGGATCACTAGGAGAAAAATTGCTACGACTACAGAATGAAAACAATGGACGACTGCATTAAAAATTATCTGGAATTATAATTCTCCTCAATTACTTGACTCATACCAGAAAAACAAAATACTTCACCCAGATGGCATTACAATATTAGCAGATTATCTCTGACTCCTAGAACATTAATAATATGATTGAAATATTATTCTGCTTGAGGTTTTGTCCTTTGAAACACTAGTGCCCTCGTGATAGTTAAAATAATTAGTACTTGAAAAGTTCAAAAATCACGCCAAAAATCTTTAATGTTCCTTCCAAAAATACTTTAAATAAAACTTATGCAATGAGCTAGTGGCAGAACAAGAATTCAGTTCAGGTTTGCCATAGTAAATGTCGGAAAAAGTCGTGTACGTAAGTTAAACCAACATGACGGCGTGAGAAATGTTCTAGAAGGTTTATTTACGGTGTTGATATGAAACCATTTTGGATATTTTTAGCTGAAATCAGTGATTAAAACGTAGAATTTTAAGATCTAGAAGTTCCCGGTGATCAAGTACGCCGACGGGGCATCTCTTCGGATGCACAGCAGCCCTGAGTGACGTCTTCCCTAATTGTAAGCGCACGGCTTACAGTACTAGCATACAGTTCAATGGCACCTTTAACGGACGTCTCACGAGTTCTAGCTAACCTCTCCGAAAGCTACGCGGAGAGAAGCTACACAGGCCTAATTCTTGCCTACAGCATCTCGTGTCTTCATCTCTATTGCACGGTCTGCAATTTCAGGGGTGCGAACTCGGACTTTCCTAAAAAATATCTAAATGTAATGCCTAGTGCACAGTCCACCCGGGCTAGCTGCCTGACGTCGCGTAACAAGATGTCTGTTTTCCTTCTCGAAAACTTAACTTAAGAACGTTCTTTAAAAACTCACAAATCACGAGGGTTACAATTCAAATTATTCTGTACTGCCACTTAAAACTGCCCCCAACGATCAAAAATACAAAGTACACGTACACAATATAAAATCAGAAAGACATAAATATGCGGCCAAATTAAAATACGGTTGCAAAACAAAATATATATTACGGACTCTGTTTCTGTTTCAAAATAAAACTATCTCTTGCCACGAAATAAAATTAATCATGCCAAAAAATTATATTGAGCCTGTTAAACCTAAAAATTATGTATTAACAGTTATTAATTGTTATAGCTCAGAAAGTGGGTGTTACATTGTTTTTCCTTAAGGAGCATGTGCAAAGGAGTATAATTTTGTTTTAATATTGGAGGTGGAAGATGGCAATAACGTCATTTGTGGGTGCAATAAGTCACGTACAGAACAATGCACGATTATTTTATACATATCTTGCAGACGAGAGCGTTTAAGTATTATGTGAGATCTCACAGTGACGTGTTTGAACTTTAGAATATCTCACAGTGACGTGTTTGAACTATTGACGTAAATATGTTCTTTGCNTTTGAACTATTGACGTAAATTTGTTCTTTGGCGAATAAAATGTAATTAAATCAAGTAGATTCAATGTCGGTGCGTCTGTAATTACAGGAACTGATTATGTAACAATCTATGTCGTTGATCACAATGTTACTTTAATGTTTTAGAGTAAAGTTTGTTTTCAATTAAATTTGGTTGCTTTAATGATTTTAATAAGCCTTTTAAGTTAGATTATGATGCAGTGGTATTAAGCACTCAAGGAATTTTTCGTTTATTCAAATTCTTTTTAAATGTATTCCTTTGTTTATTAGTGTGGGTAATGATGATGTATCTACCGTATAGTGAAATAGAATAGAGTGCTTCTCGGTGTGCGCAGGACCAAATTGTTTAGATAAAGATACTTTGTTTTGTTTTGCCTACAAACACGTGATCTGTGACGTATCAACAAGGACATTTGTGTGTGCATTAGAACAGATGACGTCTAAATAACAATAATAGTTAAAAGTAATTTTCTGTATTTTTCGCCTATAGAAATACACAAATGTAGAAACACGTTTTCTTTTCTTAGTGATATTTTTTTTGTGCATCTATCACAGTCTTCCAGTGATTTTTTGTTGTTTAATTACAGTTGTAAACAAATGTTTCAAAGTTTCTAGTAAACCCAACCTATACAGTTCGGGCAAAATTACAGAATTATGTGAAAATATAGTAAATTTTAACAAATACATCCTGCGCAGCTTATTTTAAATGTTTTATCACCTGAAGATTAACGGAAGTGTACCCAAATATTTTTATCACAGCGCACTTTTTGCCGCCGTTATTAATTATTGAGTAGCGGCATTCCCTAAAAATTAAAAGGCAATCGAATTTGGTTTGGTTTTTAGCCTACTTTCCGAAAGAAAGAAAAACTTACGAGATCACTTTCCTGTCTGTGTGTCTGTGTGTCTGTGTGTATATTATATGTGTCTTTGTGTGTGCCTCCCTTTTCTATTTTTAGACCACGCCAGGCAATTACTTTCAAAATGGCGACCATCTCATATCTCGGGAATACTTAAGTCGATTTAAACCAAATTCTGTATACCGGCAGAGCAAAGAGTAAGCATTCAATTTTGAGATGAATATTGATGTTGGCCCGCCATTTTGGTAGAAGGCACCCTAAGACAAAATAATATCATACATTATATCTCAAAAACTATTACACCAATTCTCTCCCTATTTGGAATATAAGTAATACTATGATAGGCCAAGTAAACGTAAGTTATTGAACTTGATTAGGTTCTTATTTTCAATATGGCTGTCATACAAATATGTTTGGTTTATTTGGTATATCTACCATAACATTTAAACGATTTCGAGCAAATTTTGTTTGCGGAAAGTATCTATTAAAAGTTTAATTCTTCACATAACCACTTTTGTCCGTCATTTTGTAAAATAGCGCCATACGAATTAATAAATAATGTTTTTATATCATATATCGCTAACCAATTAACCGATTCCTACCAAATTTGGCAATCAAGTAGTACTGACCCAGATTATTTTAAGTAATGCGTTTTGAGAATTTCATACATATTTTCAAAATGGCGGCCATATAGCCATTTTAGCTTAATATGCTATATCGTCGAGACCATGTAATCAATTCCAACTTAATTTTGTATGCTGGCAGTATGTAGTACAACCATCAACTGTATCTACATGGAGCATCTTTTTTCCGCCATTTTGTAAGATAGTGCCATGAGAATAAATACAATTTTCATGACATCTCGGGAAAAATTTGACTTTCCCTATCAAATTTGACAAACAACTAGCACTGAGGCAGATGATGTTAAGTGGTATATTTTAAGCATGTCAGACTATTCTCAAAATGGCGGAAATATATACATTTTAGCTGAATGCTATATCGTCGAAACCATTTAATATATTCCAACTTAACTTTGTACGCTAGCAGTAGATATCACAACTATCAAAAGTATCTACACAGAGCATTTTGTTCCCCATTTTGTAAGATAGTGCCAAACGATTAGATAAAGTTTTTCTGTCATATTTCGTTAAACAATTGACATATTCCTACCAAAATTGGCAAACAATTAGTACTGCAGCAGGTGATGTAAACTGGTATGTTTTATGTAGGTGAGGCACCTGTTTTCAAAATTGTGGCCATAGAAATATTTTAGATCAGTATATTTTATTATCGAAACTGGCAGTACCTATTACAACCATAAAATTTGTCTATACAGAGCCTCAATTCTCTGCCATTTTGTAAGATAGCCCTACCAATAAAAAAAATATTTCATCTCGGGAAACAATCAACTCATCTTACCAAATTTGGCGAAAAATTTGCACTGTGGTAGGCCTTATTACTAAATGTATTTTTTAAGTATGACACTTATTTTAGAATGGCAGCTATAAAATCATTTTAGTTTTTTGTGCTATATATATGAAATTATGTAAAACTATCATAACGTACCTTTCTAAACTGGCAGTATTCACTCATCGAATGTGCTAATACGTAATTTGTATCCTCCATTTATTAACATCTTCACATGAATATAATGGAGGTTTTATGCCATATCTGGATGACCAATCAACCGATTCCAACTAAAAAATACATTTATTTTCATTGTGCTTTGCTTTTTTTGTAGTTTTGTACTATCTTTACTTTTATTGTGATTTGCTTTTTTTTTTTTTTGTAGTTTTGTATTATCTACTTGAAACTGTTCTTAAATATCCCTTGTCAATAATTTTCAGAAATATGCAGTACGATATATTATTGATGTTGTCAGCTTCCTAGAGGACGATAGAGGTTATCAAATTTCAATTCTACAAGCAGCATTGGAAACAGTTTTCAATTTGTGTATTTCATCAATACTTGCATTAAATATACCAGTGATGGCATTACATCACTTAGATTAATTTTTAGACATTTCACATCCCCTTTAATATTAGTATGTAGTAAAATGAATAGAAAATACTACACTATATGTGTTCCAATGTTACAACATATAAATAAGAAACGCTCCTATGCAGCTGAGAAAAAATGTTATCTCATAAACACTAAGTATCAAGACATCTCAAATTCTAAATCTTCGGTTCTTACTTAGTTCATTAGCCCAGCACAATATAAAACACTGCAACTTTAACATGCTGGTTTTCATCTCAAAGCATATATAATTATGCTCACTTGTAAAACCTAACATAAGTTTAAGATTAAAAATGTGTCCCTGCAAATATCGAATAATTTTTTTTTATTTTTGCTTTTAGTCTATTATTATTTGACCAATCCTTTACCACAAAACGAAATGATAGGTGAATTTCCTGCCTCTAATTTCTACGGAATAAGAAAATAATACATGAAAGAATACAAAAAATATCTTATATATATAAATCACTTTCCCGATAAGTAAATACAAGACGATTAAAGATACTTTAATTACAATGATATTAAATGGCTATCAACATAGTAAACCTATAATAATAGCAACACGGGAACATTAGTTTACAAACAATTAGGTGTAATACATTTTTACCGTGTAGGCTACCATTAACATAATCCATTATTAGTGGTTTTGATTCGAAGTACACACAACTTTAAATCCTTTACACTATTATGTATAAAGTATTAAACTGCATTTGTATGTACAATATTATTTTTGTCTCGTGTGCATTCGTGATGTTTACAACTTCAGAGAGCTTTTCATACATAAATATTGTTATAATGTAAAAAACTTAGCTAAGAAAGTATTTTGAACTACTTTGTTATGCGTTTCATTGCATGATAACTCTACATAATAAAAATATGAAAAACATCATAAAATCTTCTGGCGAAAAATATTTTTAAGAAATGTATCGAACTGTTACACACCAAAATATCACCAAAATTAAAAATAATATGGATACTATAAAACATTACCTCATTACTATTTAATGAAGGACTTGCTTCCAGGAAACATCTATCTTTAAAGCTATGATCACATACTTTATATTAGATAAACATATAACGGGTATAACTAAAGGAAATAAAATTCCTTAATAGTTGCCAACCACTGCTCTGCAACACAACTTCTCCGGTTTTGAGAACCTTTTTACCTACTAATTACAATGTGTTTTATTTTATTTATTGAGCTGAAATTAAACATGGATACAAAATATACACTATGATGTTATGACTTCTTAAACTGGCGCTCTATGGAATTGGTATTAGGGATTTAGGAAGCCAATCCATATGGTTTATCATATTGTGAGAATGTTTATCATATTAAAGTATAATCCTTATTCTGGCACTGCATACTGTCGTCTAAGAAGACAATGTCCCCATGTGGACATAAATGTGACATCATGGGAAGTAAATGGTCCTTAACACCCGGCAACACACAACGGATGCCACACTGTGGTACTGACATAATGTTGGTCCCATTACACTTTTAAAAGAAGTATTCCCACGCCATGCAGCCACCCCACCAGCATATACTGCATTCACCATGAAGGAAAGGCCTACAGTCTCAAGCTGTTGACACCATACAAATAGGAATGTTGGCTTGGCGCTCACAAGTTGTGTCACCTTCCTTATTCCCTTTCAGCCATGGTTATTGGTGGTGATTGCCCAATTTCCCTCTCACTCTTTATACACCTTCACTAAAACACAAGATATGCATCTTACCAGATTATTGATGCATTTAATGCTCTGGATCCTGCAATCACGTTCTTTTGGAAGACTGTTAAAATTGCAGTTCTAGTTGCACTGTATGGCTAGCACAGTACTTCCCGTTAGATGTGCAGTACAGCAATGCCAATATTTGAGGTGGTCATGTGATAAGATCAGCATTGCAGTTGGAGGAAAGGTCACAATCCAGTGAGAACAGTGTGTATGAACACACAGTTTACAAACCCTTGGCAATCAGTGTCCCGTAAACAGTGGTTTTGTGTTGATACTTCGATTAGTTTCCATCTGTATAGACGCAGTGATAGACTTCCCATAATGAGGCAGCCTTACTGAGGTGTATTCCTGAATAACTTACTTTATAAGTAGGTGCCTGTGATTTTCCAAAACAGCTAAGTGCAGATTTTCAAATAGAATAGACTAAACTTCTCGCAGACACACGCCATACCTACTAAAGATAGAGAAGATCGTCATATACGTGACTGGCGAAATGGAAAATTTTCAATCACCTCAAATATTACCGGAGAAATTTGGCAGGCCACGAATCTCACACATTCGCGATTATTAAGCCTGTTGTAAACTGCATCCAGATAATTTAAATTTTATCCTTAGAAGTGTGGCGCATTTGAATAGATATCTGTGCGCATATATTGATTATTGTTTTACCATTAAGTAGGTGGTGTATTGTTTTAGATATGTGATTAAAGAGTTAAAAACATAGTTAACTGGAAAACGAATCTTAACAGACAATTTTACAATTTCTTATTCACATTTCGCTAACGAATTTAGAAACTATTCCAAATTTTAATTCAAGTAGTTGGTTTGTATATAATATGTTAAGTAACTGTCACCTTAACTTAAACCATGAACGTTTGTTTAAGATCACCGCGATGTTACCTCTTATGAGGACCGGCCACCGGGCTCAATAATGTCATGCATTCTTGTTTTTATTTAAATAGCCTTGTACTTTTTACTATGTATCAATTATTTATATATGTGTACGTTTGCGTTATTTTTTTTTTTGGTATATGTTAAAAAATATGTTAAGATATGTGCGTAAAATGTACATATAAAAGCTGCACCTAAATGACACCAACAAACTGAGACTTATTCTGACATCAAATCAAACAACATTAAATATAAGTGTTTCTTTCATTTAAAAATTTGTAATGCAATATTTAAAATAAACTCACTTTCAAGCCACATACTTCAAAGTATTAGGTAAAGTTAAAAAAAAATTTCCAACTTAATGACCTTATCCGGGATTCTAAATTAAGTCGTACATACAGTAGTTCTCGATAAATATATTTTTTTAATCCACACGTAGCCGCAAATAATCTATTTAAATGAGTTACGTCCTGGATAATCAAGTATAACGTAGATATGTGCAGTTGTTTCGTCATGTAATGCATATATCATTACGAACGAAATATGTTCTTTGAGAAATGTTCGGCATACCAACAGTCTTAAATTAATGATATTATTTTATGAATTTGTGATGAAAACAGACCGAACAAGAAATAGCTATCACAAGCAGAATAAACAGGATCACTCGCCCACCAATTCATAGTTATGTCCCTTAGAGAATGAGCATTCAGCTATCCTGTAGTCAGCCGCCGGAAGTCGTCAATTAGCTTTAATGTACGTATATTCGTATTGGTTTTCACAATAAGCAGTCGTGCAGTTGGCAGTCAGCAGACGTGCAGTCGTCCCAAGATAAACGTTATCTTGTAGTTGCTACAAGCCAATCAGAACTTGTCGTCCTTCCAACAAATTGTTCCAGAAAAAAAGAAGAAATCAATAAAAACAACAAAAACATAACAATACAATTAATACTACAAAAAAATATTTGTTGCGTTTTACAATTTTGGAAATAGGTAAAACGTAAATTACGAGGGAATATATAAATCGCAATTCATGTGTATTTTTACTATTGCGAAATTCATATTTAAAAGCCCTAAACACGACAAATTTACAGCCCGAGGTAAATAAATAACGTATTTAAAAAAATGTTTCATTTAAATACTTTTGTAAGTGAATAAAATTTAAAGTAATGTTAAAATTATTTTACCGTTTTGAGAAATATATTTGCAATTTTTTTTTTAAAGCAACAACAGTTTTATTTACATCAATAATTTGTCGACTGCTCATTGCGAAGAATACTTTTCCGACTGCCAGCTGACGAATTCGGTCTGTACAACTAGTTTATTCAAACTTTCAACATTTCCCCACAACGTAACTACACGTTCTATTGATTACGTTAAGTTACCCTTCATAGCGCGTATATTCCCACAGTTGATTTCTTACGCACAAAAGTCTAACAACTAACCTCTGCGTTTATCGAACTCTTATGATATTCTGAATTTCTTATAGCACAGCACTTTTACACATAACGCAAACATGTTATTCACTCACTGCGTATTCCAGTACGTTAATTTTTATTCAAGTTTTCTTACAACCCTTTGGTAAATATGGCATTCATAGAAATATAAACTTGAAGCAAAAAATAGTTTAACATGCGTTCATTTAAATTCACCATATTCAACTATTTTTATTTTATTATCGGCTGGAAAATTAGCTGATTTCCAGGATTCATTTTCGGCCATAGTTGATTTCTTCTAGGTTTAGGCTTCTTTAAATTACGTTAGTTAGTTTAAACCAGTCAGACGCTGATAGCTTAACTTTCTTCAAAATTGGTTACGTAACTGCTGCCTCTTTATCAGCTGATAATAAAGATAATATAAATACTACTATTGGAAACTATTTTTCCTTTCGTAGTATCTAACAAGAAAACTTTTGCTATTATTCTCATTTTGTTTGTCTTTTCTTCAATTGCATGTCCTGTTCCAATCATTTCTATATCTTTCAAAAAGTAAATTACTTCTCTACTTAACATAATGAGAGTTTGCCTTCCACTATTTAATAGGCAAAATATGTTCAAAATAAGTTATCGATAGAAGTGGACGGTGTTCATTCTTTTGTCCAAATTTTAGGCGACTAAGATTTTTTGTAGAGTATAGAATGACAAATTTCAACCAGTGCTCGAGTTCATACATCTCAATTTGTTTGTTTTTTGCACCGTCATTCGAAAGTTAATCCCCGACTTCTCAATAATTTTTGGTATCTGTGAGCTGTCCAAAATTGTCCATTGCCTGTTTACAGCCTTACTACTCAGTGTTCTCAACGTCTGCCGAAACTGCTTCATTATCTTCAAATGATCTCTGGAACACAAGAAATATCTTGATCCACTTAACCAATATGTCTTGACAGTAAGCATACCTGCGTAGATCCTGTCAGATAAAACTTTTTCCGGGAATTCCGCCAATGAAACTTGTTTTTAAAAACAGAGCCCTGGATTGTTAATATATTTTCCCTGTTGTGGAACATTTGGACTTATATCTTGTGTTACTGATACAATTTCTGATGCCATAAATGTGTCGTGTTAGTTTCTGACACCACACACTTCTGCTAGGATTATATCGAACTACGGCACGCATAAATAGATATAACAACATGTTTGAAGTCATTTACCCATTTGCACCAAAATCGTTACCTCATTTCCATTAAATCAAAACCAAAATTAGAAGTAATATCGCCAACATTCTGTTACGTATCACATAAAAAATCCTATCTTTTACCGTTTGCCATCTACACACATTGCCCAATTGGCATTTACTCTCCGGTCAGATAGGATTTATTAATTATAAACTCTTTAGAGCAGTACTATTGCCATATGCCTAGAATATTTCCTTACGATCGGTATATGTAACCAGCGCTTTCATTGCTGGAATAATAGAAATTTCTCATCGAAACGTACCTCTATCTACTTCTTGTCTGATTCGCTCGAGGCATTTTCTGACACAGTGATGTGTTACAGTTCCACTTGCTGCCAGCGTGCCCCCCAAATATTTGACACTTGTTCTTTATTACCGACGATGCACTCCAAGTTTTTGTTGAAAACCACATTCTTTCGACAGATGCAATTTCACTAACATTCTGTTTTGATAATCTAATTTTGATGCGATGGAACTGTTAGCTAAATATACACTAACGTTTGTAAAAAAAATGCAACACTAAGAAGGATACATGTGATTGAAATGAAATTTATACCACAGATTAAGTACATAACAATGAACAATTGATTAGAATTACAAAACTATACATGATCTCTGTCCACGTGAATTCAGTACGGTGTGAATCCCCCACGTGCTGCAATCGAAGCCCCTAAAAGTTGTGGCATGGTGGGCCTGGATATGCTCCTGGGGAATATCCCTCCACGCGGTGTGTATGCGAGTCCACAAATAAACAACAGTGGTTGCTGGAGGACCGTAACGAACAATTAGCCGACCAACCATATTCCAGACATGTTTGATGGGCGACATGTCTGACGAACGTGCTGGCCAGGGAAACAGTGGTACCCGTAGTTCATTTAAGAAGACTTGCACATTCCTCGCCAAATGTGGCCGGGAATTATCCTGCTGAAATATGGCACGTGGAGTCGCATGAAGGAGGGGCAGTACCTTTGGCTATAAAAACTTCCCTGGTGTAACGGTTGCTGTTCAGATTGCCCTCAATACGTAGAAGTCGAGATCGTATGATGTATCCAATGACGCCCCAAACTATCATACGTGGCGTTTGTCCGCTATGCCGCTCCACAATGCAGGCTGCCAGATTGTGGTCACCACGGTAGTGTGTAACACGTATGCAACCATCACTGTCGGACAGGTTGAAACGGGACTCATCCGAAAACACTACATTTTGCCACTCAGCTCACCAGCGACGGAGTCCACGTTCCCATTGGAGTCTAAGGCATTTGTGGTTTCTGGACAATGGAAGCCGACGCAATGGCATTCATGTCACCAGTCCAGCACGCAGCAGACGGCGTCGAACCGTCGACGCAGACAGATCTACACCCGTTGCAAAGCTCTGGTGTCGAGCCCAACACTTTGGACTAGGCTGTGCGATCCATTACGGCCATGCGGACAAGATAGCGGTCATCCCGTGCTGTTGTCACATTTCGTAATCCAGTCTGGCTAGTCGCTGCGTACGACTTTCTTCTATCCACTGGTTCCACACACGCATCACTGTCGTAGAAGCATTCCCTGTACGACCCGAAATATCACGGTATGACAAACCCTTTTCCGGGAGACCGATCATTCTGCCCCGTTCGAACTCACTCACATGCTGATATTGCACCTTTTGACGTCGACGAGGCATACTGGCATTGCTTTCACTTCGTTTGGCGGCTCTTCAATGTCCGAGCTTGTCGTAACGGACCTTTCCGGTCACACAAGAGAGGGTGCTGCTGGGCCTACGTGTACGCCATTTCTCTGAAATCGTAATGACTTATTACTGGTACACTGTTCTACACATCCTCCGAGTTTGGACTCATTCAGGCAGTTATTTCTGGGTGTAGCAATTTTCACACACAATAGTGTATTTACAAAAAGATATTCAACTCGAACAGACTTCCATTCATACCTGAACTCAAAGTAAACACCCAGCAAAGTAAAACGATTATGTTATATTCTTTTTTTTTTTGGCGATAAATCTAGTTATTTACTAGCGAAAACTTCAAACGAGTTCCAAAATCATCACCTGTTTCATTAGTGTACGTACTTCGAAAACTTGTCCGATGACCTTACAGATGATAATCATAACTTTGTAGCACACAAGCTTTACCCAGATATTTTCCGGAGTAAAGTAATTCATAGTTATTCATGATGCGCATAAAAAACCAATACATACAGTCGTGTCACTTTTCTATTTGTGAAATACCCCCTAACTGGTATCTTCCACAAATTTTCCCTTTACATATTTCAACAAGTCGCTATACTTTCGCCATTTCACCCAGTTTTCCACACTCTCGAGCTTGAAATTGACACTTTGGAATATGTAGATACAATTTAGTGTTGCACTTGGTTGAACTGACAAAGCGCTGAGTTGACTTTATGAAAGTAAAATCAGAAACGCAAAATACTTCTTAGTTGTACATATCTTAGTTTTATCATTTTACAAGTAAACAAAATTTAACATATTAGACTAAAAAATTGTAAATACTAATACAAACTGATTAAAAACAATATACGACATAAAGAGAATAAAACAAAATCAACCTACCAGTTCAAAGATTTTTGTTTGTTACTTAAATGTGTTTATATGTTATCTTAGCAAGGACGCCTCTTACGGTCATAGAACAAGAATTTTCTAGTAGATGAAAATTAGCCAACAAGTATTAAGACATTTCAGACACGTTAACGAAAGATTCAAACATATTATGGTGGCATGAGTTATTTAAAAACAAATGCTAGCATACTTCCGGCCATCTGCTAGCTACTAGAGTAAAGAAAAGACACTGGCCCCTACCTACACAACGAAGAGATGGTATTGTTGTCGTTAAATACTTATTGTAGAAGACTAAAGAGCGGATGTCGCCGTGGCCATGCGGTCGTGGTCAGCTCTAACTGAGCCATTGCTCACGCCAGAGATTCGAAGCATCCTCCGGATAGCTCACTCTGGCGTTAGAGGCTGTCGGCCTCCAGGAGGCGTGAGGGCGACTTCTTTTTTTCTCATTAACAAACAATATTAATATAATACAAAGTAATTTAATGAGGTTTATGCAGCACGTGTTCTATTATAGGCGGGTCCCGAGTTCGATACCAGGTCGATCTATTTCACTTAAAATTGTTTACCATGCTACACCATATTGATACGCGGCGTGTTTCTGTCCCACTCTTCACATACAGTACATTCCGTAAAGAAATTCTTGCTTTAGGGACGTTTTTAAGAGAGGGGCACGTGCCCCCCTTTAAACATTTAAAATCGTGCAAAATCCAACTCAGTCCAATGTAGGAAAGTGTTAACTATTTTACGTACAATCTCCTAACCTTCAATTTGATACCTATATAAATGTTTATTTATCTCCCGAACATTTTGCCATTTCTTATTAATACATATACAGTCGTCGCTTGGTAATACGTACTCAGAGCAAGATTGGTGTTACAAAATTATAAGGAAATTTTAGTGCCACATCCTTTAATATATTTTTAATACGCCACGTCTGCTATGGTATTTCATTTATAAAATACATAGTTTACATAAACACACATTTTCTATGGGTGAGGTTGGGGGCACGTTGTTATGCTCTAACTCCTACTGGAACAAGAACAAACGAGGGGATGTGTAGTAAGAAGTTCATATAAAACAGTCAAGTACATTATTTCTTTAAATATTCTAACGGAATTAATGTTTAAAACATAAGTTCAAGCTGTGAGTCCAACGGAAGAAGGGAAGAAAGGAAATGTTATATTAAAGTAAGTGAAGATGACTTAGTGAGGAACTCGCCCGGTCTCGCACTCCGGACCCTCTACCCATATGGGGGATCTCCATCTGTCTTTGTCTGGCCGCTGTACACGCCCCTGGACACTCGCCGACTGTGACGATCTCCTCCCTCGCAGTCCAGTCCACACTTCGCGCCCCTCCACGAGTCTGTGTTTTCGTAATGATCTTTTATTGGCTCCCGTTGTGCACTGGAGGTGGAGTCTGCTTATAGTTTGTTGAATCCTGGCAGGAATGTTCTGATGTCAGCTGGATTCACATTTTCTGTTGCTTTCTGCATTTTATTATTAATGTTTAGAGAGTTCATTCCGGCTCGCTGTTTTGGTTATTTAGTTTAGTAAACTTGCCTGTGGCTTCCTTCACAGGTATTGTTGCGACGTGCGCACAACGGGGCCGTGTATAACAATGTACATCATTATGGTCTACCTTCAGAATCTGTGATCCACATTGTTATTAAGCTATTTTACATTTATTACCGGGTATTAATCTCTGATCTTATGCACATGAATTATAATAGGTGATCGAAAATAAAATACGGATAAAAGCTGTTAATTCAAAATATTCCCTTGAGTTTTCATTTTGTGAAAAGTTGTGAACAAAATTGTGATATTGTTTACCCCCATATTCATCACAAATGAATGAATGGAATGAATGTAATATTTCTTATTGGAAATTTTGCAAAGGTTATTATTTGTTAAACAAAAGTTATTTCGGCACATATTTTCTAATATGGTCATTCAAACATTTCCTAATATTATTTTTTTCTTAATTAGACCATTTATCCAGTATGCCTATCAGGGCTATTGTGTATACAATATCAGCAAAGTAATATGATTATGTTCCTCCGGGGGGAATGTATTTTAATAGGGAGCTGTGTGGCTGTGGCTAGCGGTCTTCTGCTCGACTCGAACGAGCTCGGCAATATTCAGCTCGACTCAGGGGGTGCTCGGAAACTGGCGACTCGGGTTTGTCGAACGTACCCGAAGGTGCTCGGCAGCTACGCACACTAATACATAAAGCATATGTTTGTTTCTAGTAGCCATACTAGTTTTATACGCATAGGTTATATCAAAACGTAAATATTTTTCTTTTTGTTGGTGTTATTTTCCTTTAATTCAAAATAAACATCACGTATTAAATGATACTGAGTATAACACATTTTTAATTCGTCTATTTCATTCCTTAGTATATTCCTCAATTTCATTCCTCAAAATAAGGTACAGTAACTATAGTTTTCATCATTTCGTTGTAGAGTACAAGTCACAATGCTCGCTCATGATTGGCTGCTAGTCACGTGACATTACGGGCTCTGCGGGTATATAAGACGGGCATGGTCGCGCATCGTCTCAGTTCGTCTGATGCGACGGGTGACAAATCGTCTTATCTCTTCTAAACTTCTTAGCATTCAAAAGGTAAGCGTTTTTTATGTTCCGCTCATCCATTAAATTTTGAGGGGAATTATTATCGTCTGTGCTCGTAATTATACATGTATTCCATTTTGTACGGTGCAGATCCCTTATAGCTTTAAATTATCAGATATAGTAATACTGTTTTTTCTTATTTTGTCCTTCAGAGATCAATATGAAGCGTGCATTTAATGGTGTCCCCACGACAGGCGTCACAACTTCGTCTTCGGCTAAGCCATCGATGACTCCAGATGAGCTGCCTACATCGCCATCGATGCCATTCACAGTACCCTTTACAGAACATTCAACTACATCGGTGTAATCTAATGGACCTTTAATCATTACCCATGTTACTTCTGCAATAAAACCATCATGTTCAAACACGATGCTCGAAGGCACGAGAAGTATGGCTGCGCGAAGAATGTAGATCGAGTGGTACACAAGTGCGTATATTGTGGAGTGTCATTTGCTAGACACGATAGCTTGCAGAGACATGCGAAAAACTGCATAGTGCTAGGACCTTCGCCTGCGAAAATTCACCATGTACAGTCTCCTTCAACGCAGCACACGAGTATACTTCTTACAAAACCAAGGGTTCAAGATGATCATCTGCCATCGTGCCAGCGACCATCACGCCCAAAAATCGTCGCAATATCTGGGACTTTCAATGACAATGGTTTCGTGGAAGCAGAAACGGCTTTCCGGCACAATCTCAAGACATATATCGCTCAAAACAAGGATCATTTGTGAAAATATATTTGTAATTTTTCGGGTCGCATGAAAAATAATATCGTTGGCCAGCTCGCCAAATAAGAACAAGATCAAGGTCCAATTAAATTCAACATTTGACTGAAGTGTGACTATAATAAACCGAATTCCATCGACGAAGGTACAGAAATAAGATAATTGAAAACTGAAAATGTACCAGTGTATGAGACTGGTAAAATCGAATAAGTAATAAATTCTTTCATAGGAAAAATATGTTAAAAGTAAGAAATGTACAAAGAGCGTGGTTCGGGGTGGACACTGTCAAAATTTAATCACCTACTGCTCCGAATAAACAAGCTGGAACCGCCATGTGCCTAATCTTATACCGAGCTGCCTGCAACGATCAAGAACAGGAAGGCCATGATCAACCCACAAACACCAGTGGCCATTCTGTCACATTACGTGGAAGGTAAACACCTGTATCGCATCAACCACCGCTATCAAGAAATGGAAACAAAATTTGGTTTTTCTGAGCTAGAGTTCCCTACACCACTGAGACAAATCAAAATTTTCGAGAATAACAACCCTGCTGTTTCGGTCAATGGTTACTTACTTAGTGCCGAGGAGAAGATTGTGCCTGAACATGTGGCAAAAAAAGAGAAACCAGACCATTTCGACCTATTGATGGTGATGGCCGAAAATGGGAACGCCCACTATTGCTATGTAAATAATTTTTCCCATCTCGTAAGATCACAATTTACTAACCACTTAGGTAAAATTCATATATGCAAGCACTGCCTCAGGTATTATCATGATTTGTCATGAATTACGGGACTGTCGGTACAGCAGTGCTTGGAAAATTACAAAAAAATATTGCAAAGACAATTCTCTAGCCCTAATAAAGATGACACAGCCAGGCGAGGATAATAGGCCACCAGTTTTATAATTTAACAACTATTATAACATTGATAAACTACACAAAGATGTTTATGCAGATTTTGAGGCCATTCTGAAACCGATTCACATATTCGAACCACACCCTAGCTGCTCCAAAACTTTCGCCTATCAGAAGCACTAGGCATACAGTTTCTGCATTTACGTCCACGTGGATAATGACGCAATCCCTGCAGCACTAACATCCACATTGCACCAAGACTCTATCATATACATGGGGAAGATGCAGATAAAATGCTCACGGAGGTAATTGTAGATATTGGAAAAAGCAAAAGAGATTTACGCCACATCAAAGCCGATGGAACTAATCACACCAGCAGAAAAGACCAGCTATGCCAGAGTGACACAGTGCTGCTATTGCACTGCCACATTCTAGCACGAAAATTACAAAGTAAGAGACCATGACCACTTTAACGGGCGATACATCGGGTCCGCTTGCACCAGCTGCAATTTGCTGTGGCGAATACGGAAGAAATTCGTCGTTTTCTTCCATAACTGGAGCTACAGCAAATATTTTATCGTAAGACAGCTGGGGTACGACACAAAAAACATTTTAATCATTCCACAAGCGAGTGAAAAATTTATTACATTTTAAAAGCAGCTGGGAGATGTATTTTATATCCAGTTTTCTTCGCATTTCAGTTACTTCGCAGGTAAGCTATACTGATAAGTGGTGGTACTGGCCGAATTTGCGAAAATTCTGTGGTGAGCATCCTACTCACTCCAACACATTTTCAGGGATGCTCAGCGATTGGAATGTATTGTAGTTTCTTGGATGGCCAGTCCTGCATCTGCCTGATGTCTGTGCGGATTAATAATCATTGGAAGGTTGCTTGAAATGCTTTCCTTCGTTAGTAAGCCCGTTTTGGGTTTCTGTGGGATGATGGGCATCGGATTACTTTTTTTTTGCAATTGCATATTCATAGAATCGAGGGGGGCGGGGGGCTTAATTTAATGTCTGTGATTTTTAATTGGTTACGAGTTTGAAATCCTCTTACTTTCGTAAGCAAAGGCGTGTTTCAGCAGAGGGTGTAAAGTGTCTATAGCGTCTATAGCTTTATTACCTGATGAATGGATGTGACTGGACGCAATTCCAACAGAGATCTTAAAGGAAACTCTTATTAGGGGCCTGTTTTACCACTGCATATTCTGGTTCGTAATTACATTAATGTCGTGAATGTGATACATTTTAAATTTCTTTTCCGAAACATTTTTGACATATTTTTAAGCTTTTCTTTCGACTATGTAAAATCACGTTTCTGCCTGGAGGGCAGGTAATGCGTATCCTTAGAGAAATGTTTTTTTTTTGTAGAATATATTGATCTATGTTTAACCCGCAGAAACTGGGGTGTTCAAATAAAAAAATATCTATAGGAATGAATTTTTTATATAATATAACGAATGACATAAAAAATGCTGTGTTAATTAAAGAAAAAAAAAAGTCTCTAAAGAAATGCGTTTTTGTATAACATATAAAACGATGTTACACCCACAAAACTGAAGAGTTTATATATATTTATATTGACACTTGAAAGGAAATTTGTAGCATTTAAGTGACATCGTTATATTATTATAGAGATTTGGACTGTATGTAACAGTGAGCACCAGTGAATGAGACGAGGAGTGGATGGAGCTGTATCGGATTGACATGATGAAGGAAAATAAATTATCCCATTAAAACCTAGCGACCAACAGCAACATGCACCCTTTTTCTCACGTATGAAAGTTCTAAAGTGGACTTATGGTCATCGAAGCCAGTTTATCACGGTAGGGGGCGAGTGGCCTAGCCCACCGCATAAAAAAAAACATGTTTGGAAATCTGTGAAACTGCATTGGAACATAGATGTTAACTGCCAGGCCAATACGTCGATTAAAACACAAATTTACCCCTTCTTAATGTAATTTCATTTCCACCTGTTTTGACAGTTATGAGCTGGTAGAATGTTAAAAAAATAAGTTTCGTAGTCATGTACTCAAACATTACATGGTGAATTCCTGTAACAGGTGAAGGACATGGCATAAAACAAATAAACCACGATAGGATGAAAGAAAAAAAAATTATTTTCAAATAATCCATATATAAGAGATTTGCATTTCTCAAAATGTTACATGATATTGATGATTTCCATCCTATCTTCTCATGTCTTTGTGCAGTGTAGCCAAAGTCTTGCTGCGTTAATGATGCTGTGATCGAGATGATGGCAAAGATGCGGGTCCCGTCTACATATTCCTCTGTCAGTTGTAAGGCTTCTTTACATACACGATTCAGTATATAGCTTCCTGTTAACATCGAAAAATCTGTGCTAAATAACCATAAGGAAAAGTATGTAGAACATCTTCACGTATGAGTCGCCTGTCATCGGCGCTGTTTTATATACAGTCTCTGTATACAGTACATGCTGATGTGATCGTATTGTGTTCATGGTCACATGCATTATTTGTTGCTCGTTTAAGACTGCTAGATAATCGGAAAATTCCATTTTATTTTGTACCACACACTTCTGTGTTCCCTTATCCTTTTTAGTGACCTTCTCGCCGGATTTATATGAGCATAACTTTGCTCTGAGGCCTACGAATTCGGTTATGATATTTCCATTGTTCTCAACTTTGTATTTTCAAACCACTTTTTTGTTAGTGGGTGAAAAGCACTTTAGGTTTAGAACTGTACGTCTGAAACCATCTCCTCATTAAAGTCCCGGGTTCAGAACTGATACAGGAACGAGTCGGTGTCTGTATAAATGTGCTTGATGTCTTCTCTATACGAAGCCTTCATCCCATCATAATGGAATCTGTACATTAATGTTTTTGAGAGGTCGAGCACTGAAAAACCGGCGTAAATAGGTTTATCAAACATTATGGTTTCGTGTTGCTGGTGAATCAAGGAAAGATTTTCTTCGTAAATTGATTGGTTTTTTGAATGTTGGTTTGGCTACCAGTTTATAAGTCGCTTTTCTTTACACACCAGTTCCATATTTTGGTGTTTTCTTTTGTTTTCCGTCAATTTTCCGAATGCTGCATTATTGGCTAATTTAAAAAATTATTTTTGGAAGTCATTGTTGGCTTCCTGAAATGTTACTGTGTTGAGCTCGATGTAATGTTTCAACCAAGGACTTGTTATTAATTTCGCATGTTTGGAGTCTGTGGGACACTAGAGAACTGGTAGGAATGGCAAATCACGATGTTCCTCGTGCAGGGCTGTGGGGTACTCGATGTCGACCTCCAGAATAAAGCCAGCATCGTCCGGCATGCTCATGACATCGATGTTGGTTTAGACCCACCTGAAGTTGTGTACTGGCAATGGCAGCGACATTGCCCACCCATAAATATTATTGGCATCGCGGTATTGAAAAAAGATTTTGGGTTTGCCTCTTTCGGAGGCAGCTGCTGCTCGTCTAACTTCTCCCAAATGTCGACATAAACATATGGATACATGCCTTTGAGCATGATGAGAGGCGGTTGGCTCTCACTGAAGAATTCTGAGGTGTTGATAAATTTATTATTTTTTAAAAACTTGGCCATAGACGCCAGATTTCGTGCTATGAACCGGAACGTGTCTACAAACTGAATAGAAAATATATCTCCCAACTGCTTTGAAAATGAGATAAATTCTTCACTCGTGTGTGCAATGATAAAAATGTTTTTCATGTCGTACCTCACCTGTCTTACGAAAAAATTCTCGTCATAGCTCAGGTTATGGAAGAAAACGACGAGTTTCTTCTATCTCCGGCACAGCAAATTGCAACTGGTGCAAGCGGGCCTCATGTATTGCTCGGTGAAGTGGTCGTGGTCCCTCACCTATTAATTTTCGTACGTGAATGGGGCAGTGCAATAGCAGCACTGTGCCGCTCTGGCATAGCTGGTTTTTTTTCTGTGGGGGCGAGTGGCTCTATCGAATTTTATGTGGTGTTAATATCTTTATTATTTTACCAATATCTATATTTGCCCCCATGAGCTTTTTCTCTGCATCTTCCCTTGTGCATATGATAGAGTTCTGGTTCAACATGGATGTTAGTGATGCAGGGATTTCATCGATATCAACATGCACGTAAATGCAGAAACTTTACACGTCGTGCTTCTGATAAGCTTAAGTGTAGGAGCAGCTAGTGTTCAGTTCGCCGGTGTGAATCGGTTTCAGAATGGCCTCAAAATCTGCATAAACCTTTTTGGGTATTTTATTCATGTTGTGATACTACTTTAATATTAATACTGGTGGCCTACCATCCTCCTTCAGCTCTGGCATCTCGGTTCTGGCTGGTGCATTTTCCTTGCAATGTTTTTTGTGATTTTTCAGGCACTGCTGTTCCGAAAGTCCCTTATTCGTGGTAAATCATGATAATACGTGACGCAGTGCTTGCATATATGAATTTCATTTTGGTGGGTCGTCAATTGTAATCTTACGAACTGGGAAAAAATTTTACATAGCAATAGTGGGTGTTTCCATCTTTGGCCATCACTACAATAGGTCGAAATGGTCTGGCTTCTCTTCTTTGCCACATATACAGGCACAATCTTCTCCTCGGCACTGAGTGAGTTAACATTGACCGAAACAGCAGGGTTGTTATTCTCGAAAATTTTGATTTGTCCCAGTGGTGTACGGAACTCTAGCTCTGAAAAATCAAATTTTGGTATCCAGTTCTTGATATCGGTGTTCGATGCGATACAGGTGTTTACCTTCCACTTAATGTAACAGTATGACCCACTTAAAGCACACGTGGCCACTGGTGTTTTGTGGGTAGATCATGGCCTTCCTGTTCTTGATCGTTGCAGGCAGCTCGATATAAGATTAGGCACATGGCGGTTCCAGCTTGTTTATTCGGAGCAGTAGGTGATTAACTTTTGACAGTGTCCACCCCGAACCACGCTCTTTGTACATTTCTTCCTCTTCATATATTTTTCATACGCAGGATTTTATTACGTTTTCAATTTCATTAATCTCATACATGGGTACATTCTCAGTTTTTAATGCCCTTTTGTCTGTAACTTCGTCGAAAGAATTCAGTTTCGTATAGTCACACTCATTTAATTGAACCTTGATCTTGTACTACTTTGGTGAGCTGGCCAACGATTTTATCTTTGATGCGAGCAGAAAAATTACAAATATATTTTGACAAATAATTCTGGTTTTGAGCGATATACCTATATGTCTTGAACTTGCACTGGATATCTGTTTCAGCTTCCATGAAACCATTGTCATTAACAGCCCTAGACCCTGCTACAATTCTTGGGTATGATGGTCGCTGGTACGATGGCAGATGATCATCTTGAACCCTTGGTTTTGTAGGAAGTGCACTCGTATGCTGCGGTGTAGGAAAATGTACATGGCGAATTTTTTGCAGGCGAAGGTACTACCGCTACACAGGTTTTCGCATGTCTCTGCAAGCTATCGTGTCTAGCAAATGACACTCCACAATATACGCACTTGTGTACCACTCGATCTACATTCTTCGCGCAGCCATACTTCTCGTGCCTTCGAGCATCGTGTTTGAACATGATGGTTTTATTGCAGAAGTAACATGGGTAATGATTAAAGGTCCATTAGATTACACCGATGTAGTTGAATGTTCTGTAAAGGGTACTGTGAATGGCATCGATGGCGATGTAGGCAGCTCATCTGGAGTCATCGATGGCTTAGCCGAAGACGAAGTTGTGACACCTGTCGTGGGGACACCATTAAATGCACGCTTCATATTGATCTCTGAAGGACAAAATAAGAAAAAAACAGTATTACTATATCTGATAATTTAAAGCTATAAGCGATCTGCACTGTACATAATGGAATACATGTATAATTACGAGCACAAACGATAATAATTCCCCTCAAAATTTAATGGATGAGCCGAACATAAAAAAAAACTTACCGAATTGAATGCTAAGAAGTTTAGAAGAGATAAGACGATTTGTCACCCGTCGCATCAGACGAACTGAGACGATGCGCGAATCTGCCAGCCTTATATACCCGCAGTGTTCAATATGTCATGTGGCTAGCAGCCACTCACGAGCGAGCAATGTGACATCTTTGTTTTTCCTCATCAGTACACTCTAGGAGAAAATTCTGAAAACACGAGTTACCAGTGCACTCTACAACGAAATGCTGGAAACTATAGCAACTCTACCATACATAGAGTAATGAAATTGAGAAATATACTAAGGAATGAAAAAAAGGAATGAAAAATGTGTTATGCTCCGCATCATTTAATATGTGATGTTTATTTTGAATTAAAGGAAAATAACACCAACAAAAACCCAAAAAATTTATGTTTTATCATAACCTATGCCAATAAAACCAATATAACTACTAGAAACAAACATATGCTTAAAGAATTAGTGGGCGTAACTACCAAGCACCTTCGGGTATGTTCGACAAACCCGAGTCGCCGGTCTGCGAGCATCCTCTGGGTCGAGACGAAGATTACCGAGCTTGTCCGAGTCGAGCCGAAGACCATTAGCCACAGCCACACAGCTTCCAAAAAAATATATTGGCCCAGAAGGAACATGCTAATACTATTCAGAAAATCTATGAATCTGGTGAAGGAATGGAATAGGTGAGAAGAGCGAGACGACATATCTGCGTGCAACATGTAATGATACAATGATTTTGTTCCTCTTCCCAATTTCTTAATTGCCATCAATTTCTTCTGGTTTCTCTCATCTTATTCATTCGTCTCTCACTTTCCAGAACAATCTTTATGAAAACAAACTTTCGACCCCCCTTGTCCTTAAAATTTATATGACACATTTTGTGTCATAAAATAAATTTCAGTCTACTGTTACACTACGTCTTCGGTATGATTCCAGTTATTTGTCATGTGATTTGAGTAATGTTTTAATTTTATTGTGCCATGACCGTTGACGTAACTGAGGTCAAAATGGTTATGTATGGATTTACTTTTTCTTGTAATGTGTTACTTTCTTTATGTGCTACACTACTCCTTAATTGCTTTGGTGCGAAAAAAAAACTGTTCTGGAAGTTAAAATACAGGTTTAGTATAAAAGAATACCCCAACTTTGAAGATCTATAATATCAAAACCAAACAACCTTCAACCTTTATTGACCAATCAAATAAACCTTGGAACCATAAAATTTGTTTATCATGCATTCATAAATGTTCAATGTGACCACCATGAGCGGCCCGAACGATATCTACGCAATAATCAAACTCGTTCCACGCCCTTGTTAGCATGTCCGGTATTAAGGTTTGGATGACTAGTTCAAAACACAGTAGTCAACGAAGATGAGCATGCAGTGACACACAGTTGAGCACTAAATAAGAGGCGACGGGAGAAGGGGTGGCGAAGACGAAGAAGGATACCGACGAATAATAAGGAGCCGACGAAGAGGGCTACGCTGCTGAAGGGGTGTCTCCGCCAAAGGTGAAGGCCTCGGTGAAGGTTGTGGTGCCGACGAAGGATGAGGTGCTGAGGAAGGTTGAGGTGTCGACAAAGTATGGGGTGCTGATGAAGGTTGAGTGGGGTGCCAACGAAAGAAAAGGAGGTGATGCCGACAAAGGTGGTTGGGGCCGACGATACTGCCATCAAGAGCATGAGCTTTACATGCCACTTAGAATCAAAGTTGAGCCACAGAAGAAAACCACTGAGAAAACACACACACGCTCGCATGCACACACTGACACACACACATATATATTCCGACCCACAGAGACGGTTTGCTGTTTCACTACATGTGTATCCCACTTCACTGGTTCACCATAATTTTTTTCCTCGATCATTAAAATTAATACCTCCCTCCCAGTAAACTGATTTCCCTGTTTTAAGAGTAATAATGCATGATGACAGAAAAGACCAATTGTTTTCACATACAAATTGGAACGACGATGGTTGATGCGTACTTCAGATTAAAAGTACTGGCTGGAAAACACACGAGACCACAGACGACTAAGATACTCTGAATGTCAAAATAGAGGTTTCCAGGTACCGCAAAATTTCGTGTCGCCCTTGATGTACTTAATTTAATACCAAACACAGAGTGGGCACAAACGTACATAAATTCGATGCCAAAACGTCTTCAAGCCATAATTGCAGCAAAGGCTATCAGACCAAGTATTGAAGTGGACATTTGTGTTCTTTGAGGATGTTTATTTCTGTTTTCTTCTGTGTGTCCTATTACTTATTTTGCTGCAAAAAGGTTGCTTGTTCAGTTTGACACGTAACGCATATTGGAAGTGTTAGAAGCAGCGCTGTCACAACCCTCACCACCTCCCCCCCCCTCCCCAGCTTAAACCGTGTAGGGCCTTCTGGACAACACGTGTTACCCATTAACGCATACCGAGGTCAAACCGCGGTGAGGTAACACTTGCCGCCCATGGGCCTCCTCTCCCACCACCCCTAGCAAGCCCTGTGAAATTTGTACATGCCGAGAAATGACGAGATAGTAGGGTGATTTCCACCCGACGTCAAAAACACCTGCTGAAGGAACACGCACCGAAAAAAAGCTGACAGCATATGGCAGAGGCAACTGGCCCACACCACCCCCTTCCCCCAATCTACAAGAACCAGGGCGCGTGGATGAAGTGCTTTGTACTCGCACTTCCTCCTCCTCCCTCCCCCAACAAGGGAGACACGTGTAGGAATTTAGGGAGGGAGCCAAGAGGCAATATAAGCCTCTTTGCGGGGAGGGTGGGATTCAGTTTAAGGGCATCAGTGAGTCGGTCAGTCATATCGGGGCAGTCGGAGGCTGCGATACTCCGCGCCGGGAGAATCAGTTACCAGTCAGATAGAATCGCGAGCCGAGAGAGGACATGAGTGCAGCATTACCGAGGCCGGGGAGATGGGACCCCGGCCACGTCAGTTCGCAGAGACAGTCAGAGCGACGAGCAGCAGGTGGCGCGGCGTTCGGTACCGCCACACCGGGATGTGCAGGTAGTCAGGATCGGGCGAGAATCACAACATTAAGAGGTCAGGCATATCGGGACGCGAGACGCGGGACGCAGGCCAGAATCAGTTAAACAGTTACCAGAGTTACGTCGGACGAGTAGTTTCACCACGCTGGGACGCGAGTCAGTCAGTCAGTCAAGTCAGTCACCAGTCACAATAATGCACCGAGAAGGCGGAGTCGAGTGGTGAGCTTCAACGAGAAGCGCCATGTCAAGAGGAAGCCAGCTGCGTGCAACAAGCCAACCACAGCCAGTCAGAGGGCCTGTAACAGGGGCCATCCAACTCACCAGATCTCATCTACTGCCGGAACGTATCCGGGCCACCCAACTCTCCAGACCTCAACTGCCGGAACCACTACCCTGCAACAAGTACAGATAAGTAACAACGTCGTCACTCAGGGCCGTGTCCTGTCACCTAATGCCCCCACAGCGTCGGAAACGTAGCCAGAACATTGTAATCAGCTCTTCAGGCCAAGAACTCGCCGGGTCGAAACGTATGCGGAAATTCTCGGCACAAGGCGCTGGGAAAGTATGTATAAACTCCCGGAAAAGTTCCGGGAATGTATGAATAAATTCCCTGGCAAATAAACATGTTAAAACCAAGACGTAATGAAGCATTGTTTTATATACCCTCAACCTTCAAGGCACCTTATAGTCTGTGCCATCTAACATTAACTGAGGACACTACTACCAACTCTGTACACCACAGGTGGGGAGTAGCGTCAAGTTGATTTTTATTTTATTATGGTTATAAGTTATGATTTTTAACATGTTGTACGCAAACGAAATACACTTAATGTGCCTAGCTAACTTCAGGCACACCATGAAATCATTTACTTTAAATTGAAAGTGTAAGTGTCTCAGTTTTTGTTAGAGGTGTCCTTATACTGTATATAGGCGCTGCCGACCGCATCGCGTTACTCTGATTGGTTCCATACCTCTGTTATTTGCACACGCACGCCTATACCAGTTTTTTTGGCTCTCCAGTGTACTTTTTTATACCCAATGTATATTATAAATATACATACTACACATTTTTAAAGGTCTATGAAACGGTGTCCAGAAAAAAAGTTTAATTTCATAACGCATCTGCGGCAGCACACTTGTTACTTCTATTTTGTCGTTATTACTGGCGTTGTGCGATGTGCGCAAGATAATTGAGTGAAGGTGATTCAATTGTATTACTGCTGCGTTAATGCCCACACGTGCTAGCTACGAATAGCCACTGGATGCTACACTCCAATAAATGCCTTGTCATCAACGATCAATGAAATTATACCTTGGCGTGTAATTAGTGTCTCATAATTATAACATAATTACTGATCGCAAGGCAGTGATGATACAGTTTTAAGAAGCACACAAGTATAATGGATTGCAGTAAATTTTATGCCAGCAACACGGTATACAGACACAGAGGTTCACCTAATTTGTGAATGGTTATCACTCAAGAAATAATAATAAAGTTTTTCAGCACGCAGAACACTAGGACCATGTTTTAAATATCCTAATTCTAACTAACTCGGTATTGAATATATCCCACAAAAGCATTATATATAAACTTTTTCAAAACATAAGCGATAATTAAAAATACGCATCTCCCAACGATAAGCGCCTGATCTCTATCAGCGTCGAGTACAAAGTAAGAAAAATTTTAATACTCAATGTTATAAAAGTTAAAACAGTTAAGGATTGGACAAAATGGAGGCCCATTTAAAAACACGACCTCTCTTCGGACCAGTGATCGTAAAATGATAACACCAAGGAATTATTCAGAAAAAGATAAAATCCTAACTGGCACTTTAATGCGTCATGTTAGTTCAAATCAAATAATGTCTTAATTTACACAACAGAAAAAACACATTAGATTGCATTGTTGACTGACATTACACAAAACGTCTTCTTAAAATAGTGAAACGATTTTTAGAATGGATTTACAGCATTCAGGAGTCAGTTTAGCTGTATGTATTTTTCTACTCCGAAGTCTAGAAGCCTGGAGAGCTAAGGGTGACTCATGCACGCGTTTTGAATTTCTTATCCCCATAACGGACAAGGCATTAAACTAGGGCGCAGTCTTCCTATCGTTAACTGCATCTATGAGACCTTCTGAGGCAACCTTGCCTTTTTATTACGTCATATGAAAAATATAAGTACCTCTGCTACTTAAATATCCTGTACAAAAATTTTGGCACGTAAAAAGGTTTGTGAAAACTCCTGTTCTATTCATTATGTAAATATTTGTGTATACGCACATACATATACACACACGATGTATCTATGTACATACATATGTACGTACATACACACATACATACATTTTACATACACACATATACACACATACATACATATACATATACACATACATACACACATATACATACATTCATGCAGGCATACGTACATATATGCATGCATAAATAAATAAATACACACATACATGAATACATACATACCGGATGTATTTAAATTCGACCGACAAACTTCAGTGGCAGGTTAATCACGAAAAAAATAAGTCGAAAACATTTAGGCTGATTCACGAGGAGTTACCGCCACTCACAGGGCTTATTCCTTACATCATTTGGAGCAAAATATATGTCATATACATGTGGGTCATATTCCCAATATTTACAGAGTAATTTTAAACATTTGAAAAATGACGAATAAAATAATAAACCTTTCAGAAGTAAATGCAGTGATGTACACTGGACAGCCAAAAAAACTGGTACACCTGCCTATTATAGTGTAGGGGGCCCCCGAGCACGCAGAAGTGCCGCAAGATGACGTGGCATGGACTCAACTAATGTCTGAAGGTATGCAGGGGGCAATTCACACCACGAATCCTGCAGGGCAGTTCACAAATCCAATCTGCGCCAATTTGAGAAAGGGTTGCACGTCTATCACGTTTAATGATTCTCGTCAGTCGCGTTTGTCCCGTTCTTACACGATCTATTTCCGGCCGCAGCGATGTCGAAGATGTGATGTTTTACCGGATTACCGATATTCACGGTACACTCGTGAAATGGTCGTGCGCGAACATCCAAATGTTATCGCTACCTCGGAGATGCTATGTCCCATCTCTCGTGCGCCGACTATAACACCACGTTCAAACTCACTTAAATCTTGATAACCTGCCATTGTAGCAGCAGTAACCGATCTAGCTGCCGATCGCATCGCGTTACTCTGATTGGTTCCATACCTCTGTTATTTGCATACGCACGCCTATACCAGTTTTTTTGGCTCTTCAGTGTATATTCAGACCGGATTTGATAACATTGAGCATCGCAATTGCGTCTAACAAGCTTACAAAAGATGTTCAAAAATGTTTTCGTCTACTTCCATACACTTGGCCGCACGCTTGTGAACCGCATGTGTTGCTCTACGTTGCTGCACATTGTTGCCTTTGATTTCTGTAACGGCATGCATGATACGCGCAAGCAGTTCCTCACGTGTCTGTGCAGTCCTTTGGTAAACAATATTCTTCATATATTCCCATACGCAATAATCTAGGGATTTCCAATTTATCGAATTACTCTGTAAATATAGGGAATAGGACCTACATTTATATAAATAATATACTCCAAATTATGTAAGGAATAAGCCCTGTGAGTGGCGTCAACTGCTAGTGAATCAACCTGTATATTACGACCTAGAGTCTATAATGAATCCCATGGGCGATACACGTCTTTGAAGTTGGGTCAGAAGTACTATATTATTACATATATCGGAGAAAATATTAAAGATGGAATACTGAGTTTCTGGATAATGTGTAAGTGAAACGTGATCTACAAACATCACAAAATCTGTCGCTGTCATCAAATTAATTCACGGAAATAATCATGATTACTACCCGTATTGCGAGCCATTCGCCATGATGCGGCAGCATATTTGTTTTGTTTCATGATGGATTATAAATACGCATGTCACACTTGACGAAAAATGTCATCTTGTGTAAATACACTAACCCCCACCGTTTTCGAGGAATTCGTTTTCAAAATTTCCAAAGAATGTGTACAAAACTTGACAGGCGGACAATGTGCACTACTCCCAAGTACATACGTTTGCCTATATAAAAGAGGGAAGAGAACAGACAAAGGAATGAAACTGTCGGACATTTGAGGTAAAAAATGTATGGTGGTAGTTTACCAGTAATTTACGCATTTGTAAGTTGTAACAATGAGAGGATGCCAGAAGAATTCAAATGGTCATTTATTACATATTGAAATACAATAATGTGGTTTTAACGAGCCTTATATCACGTGCTCGAACTGTCGGCCTCCAACCTCGCTGCATATTGTACATTGACGATGCCGCGATTGCCGAACACAGTCAAACACGCCCGGTGTGGTTGTTATGACTTAGGCAGCAGCATGTATTTTGGCCACGAGATCCTCCAGAGACGCTATTGAGGTCTCGTACACCTAATTCTTCATATCATCTCACAAGTAAAAGTCATGCGGTGAAAGATCTGGGAACCTCGTAGGCGTCCCACCGCGGCCTATCCGTTTACCTGGAAATGTGACGTCAAGGTACTCTCGAACATGTGCACCAAAGTACGGTGGTACACTGTCATGCTGCAGCCACATTTCCTGTCCAATTATAAGTGAACCATCTTTGAGAAACTCTGGCAAAACCGGTTCCAAAAGCACGCGGTACCGTGTCAGCATTTAAGCGAGCAGGCAAGTATGGCCCATTTAAATGGTTATTTACAATACCAGCCCATACGTTAATGCTAAATTGCTCCTGGTAAACACGGATAAAGGGTGTGTGAGTTTTTTCCTCCGCTCACGGGTGACTGTTACGTGACGTCATGACACGTTCTCTTGTGAATTGCGCTTCGTCCGTAAACAACACGGCACTTGAGAAATGTAACTTCACTGCTTATCGTTGTAAACATCACTGCACGTCGTGGGTAGTATTCAGCCTTTAAATGGTGTACTTTCTGTAAGCGGTATGCATGGAGGAGCTGTTCATTGACAACTCTCCACACATTCATTTGTCTAGTGCGGACCGCATGTGCATCTTGACGGGTGCTGGTATATGGCGACTCATAGAACCTCCGCATTACCTCAGCCACGAGTAGCCGGAATTCGCAAACATATCATCAGTACATCACAAATTTCTACCACTGACCAGTTTAATTTCAGTTTGATATCAACCACATAATCTAATTTTGAAATGGAGTGGGGAGTTGCTCGATTACTGTCAAAATTTCTGTTATCCTAAGGAAACACATGGCATTTCCCTAAGAATACTCATTGTGATATATTTAACGTAAACTTATGCCCAACTGAAGAGCTGTGACCTCGCAATATACAAGCATTATTTTTTAATAATAAGGCTAGTAAAACACGCAGTACGGAAGGGAGTAAGAGACAGCACACTTAAGTTCCACTAACCTTATTTCCAAAGGAACATGGTCATGTTGGGATAGGAGAGGGAAGGTAAATACCGTACTATCGTAGTACCAACCCCATCACCCCTTTCAAAAAAATGGTTACGCTCATTTAAACATTACGCATTAATTTTTGTACTTGGAAATTGATTTCGTAGGCTAGCTATAAAGCTGATTACCAAACTGCACAGTTTTTTACCTTCTTTTGAGTGGAGTGGAGAGATTTGGACGGCTCTTAAAATCGAGGTCTTGAGAGCCGACGAGGGTGAAAAGAGCTGAACTTTCTTGTTAATTTGTATTAAAATATTTATCGTCGTTTTTTCTGCAGGGCGACACGAAAACTACATTTTATAGAGGTCGTGTCAGTGTTTATGTTTTAAAAACGTATAAATAGGCAGTTTAATTATTTATCAAATGGTATATTTGCCTCTTAGTTGTAACAGTAAGAACACCCAACATCTTAAACATCTGCTCTGTCTTATTTAAATCACCGCATATTTTAAAAATATACATGAAGCACTCGCGCACCAACGTCTGCAAACATGACACCATGCACACTCGTATTAGACATTAATGCCACCATGACGTATCTAAAAATCTCTAACATAAATGCAAATAATTAATAAAAAGAAAAATTAAATTTAATAACACAGTTGGTTCAAATAAGAATAAATATTAAAAATGACATTATTTAGACGAATCTTTTGAATTTATATTTTATTCATATGACCAACTAAAACGTTTCGTAGTGTTATATTCATGTTGGTATATAGTGAGCCCAATATTTTCAATAATGCAAGCGTAGTGCATAAATGCAGTGTCGCCCTTTGTAGTAAACGACACAATAATCATTCTCACACAAACAACAAATCGAAGATTCAACAGCAAACTATGCTTATGTCCACACCAGCATTTTGTGAATGCGAAATACGAAACAGCGCTATCCACAGTGGTGGACGAGCTTAAGTGCTGTCTTACTTCTGATTGTGACGTCACCAAGATCAGTGTTTTTCTCGTGTTATTTCCAAGTGTGCTTGGAAATACTGGTGGAAGTTGATGAGTCTTAAATAAAATACATGTAGGTACCGTGGTTTTGTGGCGGATAGCCTACCGGTTTTACCACCGAGGTGTGGGTTCAATTACCGACGGCTTCACGCTCGATTTTTGGCTTGGCAAACGCTGAGGAAATTGCCATTGGCGAGCGGGTTTTCTCGCGATATTCCGTTTCCCCCTGCCCTTAAATTCCGTCGTTGATGTGTTTTTATCTTACTTTACCCCAAGAGGCACTAAAAACTAAGTTGTTGTACGCTTTCGAAATAATTAATCTTAAATCATAGACATATCTTAAATCAAGACATAGTAAACTTGTAGACTAACAAATATGTTGAGAGGAGGCGCAGATTCTAGAATGTAATTTTAATAATGTTTATTTTTACTCACTTCCATCTTCCCTCGCACAGTCTCTCTTAACGGCCAGCAAAAGAGCGAACAACATAAGTAGCTTGGATTCCAACAAATGGTTTGATATCTAATTCGGACGAGCAAGCGCTTTCGTGACGAGCTGTAACATCACTTCGAACTGACCTATCAACGCTATAGAAGTGTTCGAAATGTTTCCTGTGCTTCGAGTTTGTTGTGGAGTTGCAGCGCTGACCAAATAAATATACAGTTCTACGGGGTTGCAAGAGGAGAAACGAGACACTCACCTTAGAGGAAGGTCTTCATTCTTAACTATGGAAGGGGGTTGGGTTATGAGGTAGTTTTAATACTGCTCAAGTAATACTTTACATAATTTTTAAGGGGATTCTCTAGCAAAATTTTGCGAATGTCTTTTTTAAGGGTCTGTGTTAAAGTAAATAATTTTAATGTTTTCAAGTTTCTTTTAATTATATATGACAATGTGGGTCGGAGAATTATATGGAAACTTTTGTATTAGAGTGGAAAGTTTTGTATAAAGAGGAAAAAGTTTTCATATTCGGGAATTTTCTTTATAAACAATACACTTTTTCCAACATCCTTTTGCATTTGTGCTGCGTCTTCACGTTGACGGTTGTATAGAGTGATTTTTTTCTTATATAAACAGAAAGAATGGCAAGGGATTAATTTTAAGGAATTATATACACTGAATGGACGGAAGGTCGGAGTTCTGGTTAAGTGCTTCGGATTGTATCCGTCTCAACCACAAATCCTACCCAAGTTCTTCCGATAGTGGTGTTCACAAAAAACGCAATGCTGGAACTTGGAAAGTGGCAACTGCGCAACTCGAATGAGCACTCTATGCTATCCCCCCTCCCCTAGAATTCGAATATTATTTGATGGCGGGATTTGGAGCCACCAACGATTATTTGTGACTAGCTACGCAACATGAACTCAATTTCTTCATTATTTACCGAAAGAGTTATGGGTTCCTTCAAGTGTACTACATTATCATTCTAGTTCTAAAAAATATTCCCCAAATTTTCAAAAGGAAATTGTTTTTGCCTTTGCAGCATGAAATCATTAGCTATGCTAGATTGACGAGAAATGCAAATTATTGATATATTGTGAGCATTAAGAAACAACTGTATTTGCCAAAGGAATGAAAAGAAACAACTACGACATCTGGAATTCGTAAGAATGCGAGCTGCTGGAGATAACAATTTCCACACTTAGTTTGGGGTTAGAATTTTCGTAACGAATCACTCCTCATCTTATTGGAAGCGTATTTTCGTAAAGAAAAATGCGCATTCAATGCACAGCAAACATACTTTGAAACTGTTCACGAACCGTATACATAAACTGCAAAAGCAATGCGAGGTAGCAGTGTCCAAAGCACAAAATAGAATAACGGCTGGTAACGGTCAAGCAAGCTCAAGTAAGACGGATGACACAAAACCAGATCAACTACAACACCATGCTTTACAGGCTTATAATTCATTATCATATAGTATTCTCGATAATGTTAACTATCGTAAGCAAACGCAGTATTGTTGCAGTAAAAATAAAGAGAAATGTGTTGCCAGAAAATTAATTCAATTTATAAATTATCCCAATGTGTGAGTTACTCCAATGAAGCTATACACAGAATCGTCAGTGTTCAACGAGTACACTGCAGGTTCTATATAGTGTAACCCTCGTGGCCCCAGAAACACTCTTCACGCGTGATGTCGCCATCAATGTCCTCGTCTTGCTGCTAAGTGTAAGCTATTCACGGTAAAGTGAACACTTTTTAAGGCCCTAGTGAATTTTTATCTATCCGCCACTTTTCTATATAAACTTTGCCATCTGACTAAAAAAACACAGTGTATACATTCCATCAATCCTAAAAGTTAACGTCAGAGGCTGCAACTAGCCTTTCTCGACCCGTCCGTCACATTATGAACGCTGGACGGGATTGACAAACATCCGAAGTTTTTGAATAATTGCTATTGGAAAGTGGTAGGGGGGTGGGGGTATATTGCATACAAATAACATTTAGCATGAGAGAGTGAATTATAATGGGAAGGATGGAGAGAGACTGCAACATGTGACTGCAGAGTAAGAGAGAGAGAATTGTATTTTTTATGTATGTTTCAATGTTTTCGTCTTTGTGTATTCTAGTTATTTTGAACTCTGAGAGGTTTTGAAATTTTAAAAGAATTAATTTTAATTTATGTGTATATAATTTATTAATATTAATTCATGTGAATATTGTTATTTGAATTTTTATTTTTGTTGGGAATTTTAGTTTAGTTAGATTCGTATTTTGTTAGTTAGTATAGTAGATTTGTTTTGAATTTTTCGGCAGGAAAATCCAGTTGCTGCGAAGTTCGTACCGAATATTTTAATTTGTGTCGGAGATGAGTTATTTGGGAAAGGAACTCGTTTTAATTGTATTTATTTTAAATTCCATTAAGATAGGGTGCTTTTCCGCTATGATTCATTGCCGACATAAATTTGTTACGTTCCGTTTGGAAGACGTAAGGGCGAAAGCCGCGCCGCGCCGCCTTTGAATGAACGGGCAGAGTATTCCTATTCTCCCAGGCGGGCGGACGTGCGTCGCGCTCTGCATTGTACCACGTAATAATCCTACTGATACTAATTTGAATAGAGTTTTGCCTTGCAAGCGGCAATAGATTTTTAGACTATGAAAAGTTTAAACTAAATGAAGTATGGTTTTATTTATAATAAATAATTTTTTTCCCATTTTAAATCATCAGTAATGGTAAGTGACGTGCCGATTTTCCGGTACCAGCATATGAACTGCAAGTGCATTTTTTCTTTCTCTTTAAGATGTCTCAGTTTTTTATTATTGATATTAAAGTGTTTTTTGCCCACGGATGCCCATAGATAGGGAGTCAGTATATTCTGCAAACTGAGCACAGTTGTACACTATTAATTTCCCTTTTCCTATTTTCAGCTTTACTAATAACGAACTTTCAGTTTGAATTTTAGAATTTTGTGGTGCTTTAGAAAACACATACTTAAACAATTTAATTCAATAACTGGAATGAGAATTAGCTACAGAATTAAACTTTATTTAATATTTTCATAACGAATTTTTTTTCTCAGGTAAAAGGCTTACTCATTTTAAGTCATAATACATTTTAATGCAGTTCGCATGCTTGAACCCAACCCATAATAATTTTCTCCTACAAATTATTATTTTTCTCTGAGAGTGTAGTTTGTGTCAATGTAAAGTGAATGTCCCACACGATCCTATCCTCGAATGCTATTTATGTAATATACACAGCACTGTGATACACACACATATTACACAAAGGTGACAAGAGACATGTAACCTACACCACACTTAAAGACATACGTATATACACGTCAGTCCTGATTTCGGAAGAGTTGGAAAAGGGACGGGGGATGCTTTCTGTGAAATTAATACGTAAACGGAGACAGAAAAGCAAGGGTGTCACTAGTTAAGGAGCTGGACAAGGGGGGAAAAGAGAAGTGGAGTGAATGCGAATATTATCGAGCTACTGAAAATAAACTAAGGGAAGCGTCGTGACGTANGGGGGAAAAGAGAAGTGGAGTGAATGCGAATATTATCGAGCTACTGAAAATAAACTAAGGGAAGCGTCGTGACGTAAAGCCATTTATCAATCGATGGCGTATCAGTCGCTTACTGACTGTGATATCGAGAAGATAATGTTTTACAGCATAATGGAAACAAATATGAGTTTGAGTTTAACTGTTAAAATATGCAAAATGTAACATTGGAATTGATATTGCAACAAACACGTCTGCTCGAGACCATTTTGAACCGTGTCTCCACTCACACTACCTTTAGTTCGCCAACTACTTTGTTATGGCACTCTGTCCCTCTAGAAGTAACCTCTTGCTTGACCACGCTGATGGTGTCAGATTTCACATTCGTCACTGCCAGAGGTGGAACAACTTCAGTCTTCCCGAGTTGTGACGAACGAGAACAAGGAACCGCGCTTGTCTATACGAGCCGGTTTTATTAATGGGGTGGAGTTAGAATACAAACCATGACCACCTAGACACAAGTGTTCAGTTCATAATATATTTTTGAAAACTATTTTCATAATTAAATTTTGTGTTTTTTCAATTTTTTTTCTTTCGGGTATTTTTATTTTTATTATTTTTTGGGACATTCCAAAAATTGTTTTGTCAATGTTTTAAAATTTTTTTCTAGAGTCGAAGGACAGTATCACAGGTAAATGTGTGAATGTCAAGGTCACGCGTGTCCAACATGGCCACCGTCCGAGATCGTCGGAAATACACGCCGATACACCTACAGACTCCATAAGCCCGCACCAGCATGTACATATATACCAAATGTATATACGTTTTATTTTTAGGAACTTTTACTTGCTTTTTTACGTAGAGCTACAAACATTTGGCTTCTGCAGTCGCAGAGCGGAGGTTTCTGCAAAGTGATACTGGCGCCTGATGGGTAGGCTGCAACTGTATAGCCACGCGGTTGTGGAGTGCGGAGTTGTATGGTAACACCTATAGGCGGCAGTGCATGGTTAAGTACAAGTAAGACTCCAGTTTTTAAGACTCCGGGGGCCCTAGTCTCTAACTTTTTCCCTCTCTTTATATAAAGACATTTGCCACTTAACTATCTGTACGAGGCGAAATTATATTCTGTAACTCAATATGTCTCCATGATGGTCTTTTGAATGCCTTCTGACTGTCTTTATATAAAGACCGGTCAACAACGTGTCTTTTGAACGAAAGTGGAACGAAAATGGCCGATCTAATGAGGTTTATTCTACAAATACGTCTTACAGAAAAGGAAACGTTTTAAAATGCCCTAAAATCAGAAATATTATCTTCTGTAATGTTTCCGCACAAATAAACGATGCCTGGGATACATTTAAGGAGTATATTTTATAATTCACTAGTGATACTCTCGCTTTAACATAACTACGAAGAGACGGATATGTCCACGGGTCAGTGCTGCTATCTCGTGATGCTCAAAATAAACTAGTACAACCTGAAATCTTGTATCCTTAGAAAGAAGTAAATTTATATTATAAGTATTGTTCGAAAATGTATTAAGAACTAGATTTCACTTATAGTTAAATATTCAATACAATAACAAAAACTGTGACACAATGCATTCTGTAATAAAGGAAAATAATATGATTCAACAAGCGGATCGTTGGTTTCGGAACACTGCCCGCTGCGTTGCCAAACGTACATATTTGCACAAAGATGTCAATACAGATATGGCTTACAGAGTACAACATAAAGACGCCTACGAGTAACCATCGTTATGACTCTCTTTATTATAAAGACGATCACGTTGACTGTCTTTAAGCCAGCTCAAGTTAGAGAATAGGGCCCCAGTTTTATATTCGAACGCGGCTGATTATAAGACAAGTTTACATTATGTGATAACGAACAATTTAAAGAATTAAAAAGAGAATGAGATGGATTTGGAAGATAAATAAAAATTAGAAATTTCTTGAATGAGGAAAATATACATATAAATGTTTTCCGCTACTAATAACACACTTTTTAGTTGAAATCATTGCATAATATTTGTGTTTAAGGGTCCCGCTTGCTTGCGTCGATCAATTTTTCTCGTTCTTTGGCCGAGAAGCGCGGGAGCTATAAAAGATACGACAGTCTTAAAAGATATTTTTAACTATATTGGAGGGCTGCAAAATAGTAATTACAGCATGCGTGGTATATTTAAATTACCATTACGTTCTCGTCTGGGGTATGATGTCTTTTCGTAGGTAAACATACTAGGCGTACGTTTAATAGTAATTTTTGACTGGAAACTATTAAATGTCTACAAAATTAGCAACATTAATATCCTTTCCAAATCGTGTCTAACTCTAGCCCTTTTCGAATAAAAATTGCATGTTTTATTTCACCGAGAAGTGTTACTGCTTGCCAGGTAGGCAACCAGTAAGGGCTTTGCGCGCAGCATNGTCGTTTGCGCGCAGCATCGTAGTGATTCGTGGACATTATGTACAGGTAACTAAATCGTAACTTGTTTCTTCTTATGGGGGTTCTAAGAGGTACGCGATATTTGGGTTCGTCATGGTTTTCCCCCATTCGCATTATCAGTACTGTAGTTCCCTTCTCTAACAGATGAAAGTACTGTAGAATAAAAACCCACACTTAATTGCACGTTGCATCCATTCTACTACAAGTCGACATGGCGAAGTATACGAACTTAGAAATGACAGACATGGTTCTGCTTTGCGGTGAAGTNGCCCTTTTCGAATAAAAATTGCATGTTTTATTTCACCGAGAAGTGTTACTGCTTGCCAGGTAGGCAACCAGTAAGGGCTTTGCGCGCAGCATCGTAGTGATGCGTGGACATTATGTACAGGTAACTAAATCGTAACTTGTTTCTTCTTATGGGGGTTCTAAGAGGTACGCGATATTTNTTATGTACAGGTAACTAAATCGTAACTTGTTTCTTCTTATGGGGGTTCTAAGAGGTACGCGATATTTGGGTTCGTCGTGGTTTTCCCCCATTCGCATTATCAGTACTGTAGTTCCCTTCTCTAACAGATGAAAGTACTGTAGAATAAAAACCCACACTTAATTGCACGTTGCATGCATTCTACTACAAGTCGACATGGCGAAGTATACGAACTTAGAAATGACAGACATGGTTCTGCTTTGCGGTGAAGTTAAAGGTAATGCACGAGCTACTGTAAGATTGTACCATGAGAGGCTTCCAGTGCGGCGGCAGCCTCCTCACAAGACTTTCACAACTGTAACTCGGAGACTGAGTGAAACAGACACATTTAGGGAACGAGGTGGGTCTGGTCACCATGTCCATACACCGAATGTGGAAGAAGAAGTACTAAATGATGTGAGGGAATACCCATCAACAAGTAACCGCGACATTGGGCACGGAATGGGTGTGTCCTATTCCACGAGCAGCTGCTGTGTGCCTACCACATGTGAAAGGTGCAGACATTCGGACCAGCAGATTCCGCTCCACAACATGATTTTTCGCAGTGGTTTCTGCAACATTGCACAGTAGTTCATTTTACTTCCATTGTGTTGCTTACTGATGAAGCGACATTAACGAGAGAAGGTTATTTTAACAGCAGGGACAGTCACATGTAGGACGGCACCAATCTTCATGCAACCGCCATCACAGCCAACCAGCACAGATTTTCTGTGATCATCTCATTGGGCCTTACTTGATTCCACAACAAATGACTGGGCACACGTACTGCCAATTCCTAAAATGTACACGGCCATATTTCCTCGAGGATGTGCCACTCGCGGTCCGGCAACGTATGTCGCTTCAACAGGACACTGCCCCTCGACATTCCACAAGAGCTGCATGTGGTCACCTCAACATGGAATTTCCACCACGGTTGAATGGAAGAGGTGGGCTTGTTGCGTGGCCAGCACGCTCTCATGAGCTTAATCCGCTAGACTTGTGGGGTTCATCAAGGCCCTTGTGTACGACACACCCATAGAGTCGGAGGAAGATCTGTTAGTCAGGGTTATGGCTGCCTATGACAGGGTTCAAGATACCCCGGTTGTGTTCAAAAGAGTACTCAAGTCTTCCATGTGTCGAATTAATTGTTGCAATGAGATTGGCGGCCACTATTTTGAACACTTGTTGTTGTATAGTTGCTTATGATGGTACGACATCAAACTAGTAGTGCAAGAACTTCAATTAATTTTTTGATTTCTTTACTCCTGACAGTGAGCAAATTTCACTCTACTGTTATTTGTGCAACTCATTAATGTAAGACCATACACACAGTTGCGGGAAACTCATTCCACACTATAGCGCTGCACCTAGATAGTCATACTGGTTGCCTACCTGGCAGGCAGTAACACTTCTCTGTGGAATCAAACATGTAATTTTTACTCGAAAAGATCGAGAGTTGGACGCTTTTTATAAAAGACATTTATGTCGCTAATTTTGCCGGCATTTCATAATCTCTTGTCAAAAATAAGAACATTTTCCCTGCAACATACTTTTATTGCATAAATAAGGGTGACAACGCCCACTTTGAACATGATAGGGTTAGTATATATGTACACGACATTCACTTTATTAATTATTATCGTTTGAATAATTAGTAACTATTACTTTGTTTTTGTCCCGCAAGCAGTTTCCTAAATATGACAATAACTGATAATTCTTTCTTAAACTTAGGAAGCATCCACCGCTCTCGCTATTTTACCATAACCATGGGTTGCCTATCTCAATCTTTCTATTTCCACCTCAGGAATAACCTATCAAAATTGGTCAGTATGTTTTAGATAAACGTTCTATATTTATACACGTCGTACAAGACGCGTTACAATGGTTGTAATTGTAATTCCGTACCGTTCTTAATCGTGCACTTGCCTGATCCGTTCATATCACATTATAAGCACATGGTCACAGCAGATAATGTATGACACAAGTACGTGAGGTTCACTGGTAAAAGAAAATGTTTACCGAATATCTACTGAGCACGCTGTTTTGGGATGTAAATTATCGAGTGTTAAAAAACCACTCTGCTAGATCAAAGAGATCGACAACAAGCCAAAAACATTTATCTATTATAAGTGCAAGAGGGAGTTACATTACTAGTTTTTTTTTCTTATTTCTGCATTATTAGCTCTATAGTATCATTCACAGTCTTACTTCATTCGTGTAACATGTGTCGAGCTGCATAATATAAAACTGTAGAAAAAGTCTGCAGAACTGATCACTCATTTTCATTTTCATTTCCTTATATTCCCGGTAATTCTGGTAGCTATTGTTCTTTCATTCTGTTCAATGATTTCTAGAGCAACGAAATAAGATAACATTCACTGACATAAGACCAGTGAGAAAATGAAAAGTGTGTTAAATTCTTTAAAAAAAAAAAAAGTGTTGTTTGTATACTTGCATAATGAAAACGTAATTTTAATTCATATTCAAATTATAATGGAAGATTTTCAGGCGTATTAATGTTGGAACTGTACACGCGCACAACGCTCAATATTTTACATAGAGTAACCAGTTGCTGTACCACTCTTAGGTCAGTCACAAATATATTCGCCTGAATAATTTATTCCGTGTGTTAGATGAGAAACATGTTATATTTCACACTAACGACTGTAAGTTATAGACAACCGCAAATTCTCCCTTGGAAACGAAAAATCGTGTTCGTGGTGATACATGAACCTCCTAATTTCCTGTTAGTAACAAGGACAATGATCGTTGCTCTTCCGGAAGGCGGAATTCTAATAGTATCGTGATATCAAACAGGTTTAATTTTGTTAGGCAGGGTTGGATAAAATACATCCAACATTTTCATTGTCAAATAAAACATGAAACAAACTGATGAAAAACTTTAATTGCAAAATTTAAAACACTTCTAAATTATTTATCACAAAGCTAGATAGTATCAACAGGAAAAGTTATAGTTAACATTATGTGAGCGCAAACTATAGTTCAGCCACTAGTGTCGTTAACATACTACTTCAAACTTACACAACAGGAAACACTTTTTGTAAATATGAATACATTTCATAAGTGAACAATCAAAAATATTGACAAACTGTGCTGTCTTCAACCCCACAGTATCAACATTTTAATATTTCTTGACTTACAAAATAATTTACAAAATAACTTTTAAGTGAATGTTTTATATAAAATAATTTTTTATTATTCAACTTTAGCTCTGTTTAACTTACAGTACATCTGAAATCCAGATAGCTGTCAGAAGTTAAGCTTTTTTTAAAAAAAATGTACAAAACTAATGGACGATGAGTTTTATTTTAATTATTAAGAATATAACAAGGGCTTCCTGAAAATATTTTAGTATTTTAAGAATCTGAAATTTATTGCGAGACGCCCAGTCATCGTTTGATAAAATACAGTTTTTGAGAACATATTTGCATAAGACATATATCTCGCATATGAAAATTATACAAAAGTTAATAATGTATGACTATACGTGTATATATATACGAAACATCTCTCAATCATAAATAGTAAATATACTTAAAAATTACTAGAATAAATATTAAATTAACTATGTTAAATCTAATCTAACACTGACATTCTCTCCAAAAGATTAAATATAACTGCCATACGTGAACTGACCAACCTTAACTTATATAAATAATTATCTGTAATTTTGATATTGCTGCCTCTCTATCGGTGTTTGGTTTTCTCGGCAATATAAGTTCTGAAAAAAACAAGGTATAGAAATAATTTCTTGTTAATTTGCGCAGGGGTCATGCACACCTACACGTAAAGTCGTGAGAGTACTAAAACTTTATATGCCTTGATTCACTCGACAAATCTTCAATAGAAGCCATTCACTCTAAATAGAATATAGTAGTAATAAAATTGTCGTCAAAATAACATTTTCAATTGTCATAATACCTCACTGCGTTTCAAATCAGAGAGTTGTATACCAAGTGTGGTAAGTCATGGTAGACGTCGATGGTGGGCGGAGTGGACGTCGTCAATTATGGGCGAGAGTGAAGTAGAACCTAGATGAGGAGTGGGCGGGGTGGCAGATCTATGGTGGGCGAGTAAGGCATAGTTGACGTCGTCGGTAGTAGGCGGGGCGGATGTCTATAGTTACAGGTGGGCAAGGCATGGCAGACGTCGCCGGCAGTGGGCGGGGTGGCAGATCTATGGTGGGCGAGTAAGGCATAGTTGACGTCGTCGGTAGTAGGCGGGGCGGATGTCTATAGTTACAGGTGGGCAAGGCATGGCAGACGTCGCCGGCAGTGGGCGGGGTGGCAGATCTGTGGTGGGTGAGTAAGGCATAGTTGACGTCGTCGGTAGTAGGCGGGGCGGATGTCTATAGTTACAGGTGGGCAAGGCGTCGCCGGAAGTGGGCGTGGTGGACATCTTCAGTACTAGGAGAGGAATGGGAGGTCAGTAAGGGGTGCATCGGCAGGTCAGTAGTCGACGAGGTCTGAGACGATCAGCTGCTGGTGCGGCAGCTCGCGGTAGTCGTGGTCGGTCCACTCGTGCTCGGCGGGCGGGATGGTGGAGCCCGTGGTGAGCAGTGGCTTGGNGTAGTCGTGGTCGGTCCACTCGTGCTCGGCGGGCGGGAGGGTGGAGCCCGCGGTGAGCGTGGTGAGCAGTGGCTTGCCGTCGGCGCCCAGGCTCAGGTACTTGAGCAGCTCGTCGTTCGGCGGGCCGGGCCGCGGCCGCGCGTTCTGCGGCAGCGGGACGTCCTCGCTCTTCAGCAGACGCGCGCTCTTCGCCAGCCGGTAGTTCTGCAAACACTCACTCCGCTTAACACCTACATATTACTGCTTACATACATTCAGACAGATCACATCCAACAAAATAGGACAACACAGTCAAATACAATTTTTTTTTGCCATTCCCAAATATTGTATCTTTGAAAGGGTGCTAATAAGTGCTAACCCAACCTTATAAATAAAAAAAGCGGTTCCAATAACTCAAACGAAGACCTCTAGTTCTGACGGAGCGGGTATTACGAACAGTATTCTCGAATGTCTTAAAACCATACTGCAACTGCTGTAACTATGTCGTAATTTCTACTTCTTTGACGGCACTTTTGGATTTCTTTCAATATTCATGGGGTTAGACTGTGAAGGGATCAGTTATCAAGTGCCGCAGCAGCAAAACACTCATGCTTACAGGTTGCACACCATAAACTGAGAATTTCTGAAAGCCCTTCTTAGACTCTACCTGCATGCCAGCTGTGTATTTTGCAATAATATTTCTAATGAACATTACCATAGCCTGATCACTTTATTCATGCGCTGGTCAAGTAAAACTGTTAAATTATTAGAAAAGTAAGTATTTTACAAATTTGCTCAACCTTACACTTATATTTCGTTAAAAAATATTCAAAAAAGTTTACCTAATAACTATTAATTAAACGTTAAACATATAACTACTTACCCTGCCCTTTGCAACATTACTGGGCGCTTTCCAGCCAGTGTGCCCGTTAAAATACATGCAAGTGGGGCAGTGACATTATTCAAAGGCTAATTTTAAAAGTGCTCAAGTAACCGTAAACAGCCCGTACTAGCATGCACAACTTACGTTTAGACACGTTCAGGCGGGCGGCGACAACAATCCAGTCTGAGTTCATATTTTACCTACCCCAGTGACATTTACATTTCTGTCAGAGTACTAGTGAAAGTTAGTCAAAGCTTGAATGAAAGAAAAGTGGTTTCAATAACTTAAAGACCTATGATTCAGATGTAGACCCAGATAATTAATGTTTTTCACCCATACGGAACATTTTATACTTTTATTGCACTACAGCTGCATTTACATCTCTCAAGTTATAATTCTTGCAATTTTTGGTCTTCCTTATGGGTGAACGAGGATAGACTGTATAGGAATCAGTTATCAATTTTGAATTTATATCTGCGAAGTGGTGAACTTAACCGAAAATAAGCAAATTAAACATCGGATTTAGTACTAAGGGCAAAAAAGTGACATACGACACAAAATGAAAGATACGTTTATGGCTGATTTAAATAAAAAGGTTTAATTTGATCATACATTTATCAAACTACATAAGAGAGTTAAGATTTTAAACGTTGATAAATGGTTCATATCCTTGCTGAAAACACTACTGCCAGATAAGGGCAGCAGTGGAGTAGTCACTAGAGCGTTTCACCCTACCAAGACGAACCTGGCTCGATTCCCGACGGGATCGCTCCCGCAATTTTTGCAAGCGGGAATCGTTCCTGACGATGCCTGTGGGTTTTCTCGGGAATCTTCAGTTTCCCCCGCCCTTGCGTTCTGGCTTTGCACCATACTCATACACTCCTCGCTTCGCCCTCATCGGCTGTCAAAACCCCGATGTCATAGAGCCGCCGAAACCTCTACAGTCCACTCCATTGACAGAAGACTACAATCCCATTTCTCGCTTACCAGTGCAAATAGTCCTCACGTTTTCTGCTTCCCCTGATAAAGTTTAACCCCTGTACAAAAATAGAGCATCTGGCAAGCCAAGCAACGTCCCCAGCTGAGCACAGTTAACAGGCGGTGTAGTGTTGACGGTTCTCCATACACGTTTTCGAGCAGTATTACCTCACTGCTTGGCTCTGAAGACATTGCCCTCAACGCCGCTTTTTTTACTCATGAACTAGCAAAGAGTGCTGACACACTACTCAGCCGTGAGCCGTACGAAAGCGTTACGCAACAAACCATCAAAACCTGGAAATCCCCATTGACTGCTCAGTTATCATCAACAGCCATAGTTTCTCTTATATCATTGACACGCGAGAGATTTTGTTTTTTTTAATTTTCGATGATATGCTGAAATGTTAATTCTGACAGTAAATCCGATCCATATGTCTCCTCGCTCCTCATAATACAAAAAAAAATTCCTTGTTACCCTCTATCGCAGTCTCCTCGTTTGGTTAACCGAAGCCGACTGAATTAAATACAAATGGCCGCTGATACTTGCACAGTTACACAGTACGTATTCCTTTACGGTGGGAACCTTCAAAGCAATTTCGGAGCAGTTCCTCTACGTTACTATAACTCCCCATTTGTCACCTAAGTTTGCTCTGTTCAACGTTCGTCCCTGTGGTATAAATTAAAAAGGAGCTCCGAAGTTTGCTGAGAATAAAACTACATCCGGAGAAATGCTCTGTCATTTGTACAGGACTTAAAATCGAACAAACGATCCCTGCTTTTTGTTTGGGAAATTTTGGAACAAATAGGTATAATTTATAAGGAACAACGTGTAAGATTTCCTTTTGAATGGTATTTAGCCTACTTTCCGAAGGAAGAAAGGCTTACGAAATCACTTTCCTGTTTGTGTGTGTGCATGCATGTGTCTCTGTGTGTGTATAGGTGTTGTGTGTGTCTGTGCGTGTGTATGTCCCCCCTTTTAAATTTTTGAACTCTTCAAGCGCACCAAACTTTGTACACATAATACTTTGTAAGGATACCTGACTTTTATAGTTTTCAACCACATCGGGCCCTTACTTTCAAAATGGCGGTCATTTAACATTTTGGGTGATATGTTATATCTCGGGAACCATTCAACCGATTTAAACAAAACTTTGTATGCTGGCAGACCATTGTGTAAGCATTCAATTTTGAGATATATATTGCTGTTGGTCCACCATTTTGGAAAATAGCGCCAATTCAGAAAATTGTATTATTTTACATTATATTTCGAAAACTATTCGACCAATTCTCACCCAATTTAGCATGAAAGTGACACTATGGTAGGCTGTGTATATGTACTATGGTAGGCTGTGTATATGTACGTGATTAAATTTGATTAGTAACTGATTTTTATAATAGCGGCAATACAAATGTTTTATGTATATTTAGTATATCTACTATACCATTTACCCTATTTCGACCAAATTTTGTATACTGAAAGTATATATTACAAGCATCATATATACCAACAAATAACAACTTGTGTTGACCATTTTGGAAGATAACGCCATACGAATAAATAAAGTTATTATGTCAGAACTCCGTAAATAATTAACCGATTGCTACGAAATTTGGCAAACAAGTAGTATTAATGCAGATGATAAGTATATGTTTTAAGCATGTCAGAAACTTATTTCAAAATGGCGGCTATATAGCTATTTTAGCCTAGAATGCTATATCGTCGAAACTATGTAATCAATTCCAACATAACTTCGTATGCTGGTAGTAGACATAACAACTAACAACTATATCTACATAAAAAATCATTTCTCCTCATTTTGTGGGATAACGCCATGCTAATAAAATGACGTTTTTATGTCACATCTCGGGAAAGAATTCACTAACTGCTATCGAATTTGGCAAACAAGTAGTACTAAGGCAGATGATGTCAAGTGATAGGTTTTAAGCATGCAAAACAATTATTTTCAAAATGGCGGTAATATAGCAATTTTTAGTTCAGAATGCTATATCGTCGAAACCATGTAATCAATTCCAGCTAGACTTTGTATGTTGGCAGTAGATATTAAAACTATCAACTGTAAGTACATACAGCATTTTTGTCCGCCACTTTGTAAGATAGTGCCATGCGAGTAAATACATTTTTTTGCCATATCTTGGGAAATAATTGGCAGATTACTTCCAAATTTGGCAAACAAATAGTACTGCAGCATGTGATGTAAACTAGTGTATTTTTTGTAGTCAGGCACTTATTTTCAAAATGGTGGTTATATAAATATTTTAGCTCACTATATTTTATTAACGAAACAAATTCCAACTTAACTTTTTATGCTGGCAGTACCTATTAAGACCATCAAATTTGTCCATGCCGAGCCTCATTTCTCCGCCATAATTAAGATACCCCTACCAATAAAAGATAATTTTTCTCGTATCTCGGGGAACAATCAACACATTCTTACAAAATTTGGCGAAGATGATGTACTGTGGTAAGCCATAATAATAAATATATTTTTTTTAAAGTGGGACACACTTATATTTAGAATGGTGGCTATAAAATCATTTTAGTTTTGTGGGCGATATATACAAAACTATGTAATCTATTTTAATTTAATATTATATATATGCAGTATACAATCATCGAAATTACTACTACATTACTTTTATTCCTCCATTTATGAAGATCGCCACATGAAAATTATGGAGGTTTATTGGTCTCGATGACCAATAAACCGATTCCTGCCAAATGTTACACTGGAACATTTCAAATAAATTTGTACTAAATTGTGCACACTATAAATGCTACAGAAGGCCATGTAAGCTTTTATGATTTAAATTGGTCAGACATCGATGTTCAAAATAGAAGCTTCATAAATCATTTGCGTAAGTTTGACATATATTTAACAATTTAGCCAAATTCAACCAAAATTTGTATGTACACAGTATACACTAGAAGCATCGTATATATAGCCTCATTTCCGGCAATTTTGTACGATAGCATTAAATAAAAAAATTAAGGTTTTTACGTCATATGTCAGGGACCAAACAACCGATTTCCATCCAATTCTTCACACAAGTAGCGCTATGGTTGGATATGTAAACTTCCATATTTAATGAGGCTTAGTCACTTATTTTCAAAATAAAGACTCTGTGAGCATTTTAGGTTAGTAAACCCTATCATTTGAAACATTAGACTTATTAAATCCGAAATTGATGATCCGAATCCAACCTCCATAATCCAGTGAATTGCACGCTAGCTTATAGTACGAGGTTTTCTGGTTCAAGTCCCGGGTAATGAATGTGTGTATTGTAATTTTCTCACTATTGTTGCATAAGTTTCTGGTTTCATTTCTAAAGTTATTGCTTTCAACGAGAAGTCAAGCCCTTCCTACCAACTCAGCTTTTATGAAATTATTTAAAAATTAATTGCACCCATGTTGAGGAAAATAGGCTCATTATATATATCAGTAACTTATTGTTTCTGCTGTATTTATTCACTATTCTTAAAAAATAAGTACTTATTTTATTTTTCTTTACTGAAGTATTGCATTAAATATCCTAACTGTGAAACTGCAATATTTGCCACTATAGATACTTCAAGGGAATGGATCCTCTACTAAATTCCTGGTAAAACCAAAACTTACTTCACCAGTAGGGGAAACCTTACGAATATTTAATGCACCATCTACGTTATACAAGCTCAACAGTTACTTTCGGACTACTTTAAGTTTGCCCAAAGGACGAGTATGGACTATTTTTAAATCGTGCCAAACTTATTACCATTTCGATGTAGCTATAAAATAATTTACAGCACACAATTTTAAATATTTTTTCTTGTTACCGTTTTTCTTTGGCATTTATCAGATCCTATAAATATTTGTCTCACGAGCAGAAAAAAAGTCAAATGGAAGCACACTTATGAGCTGTTTGAAGACTTGTAATTTTCTTTCTGTGTAAATTTTTTTCATTATTTACTTTAATAAAAATATTTGAAAAATTAATAATATTAAAATTATAAAATTAGTTCATAAACTTTTTTTTTTTGCACACTGTCCCGATTTTCAGTGTCGATGTAAAATCGAAAATTAGATACAACATAACCAAAATGTTCAAAATTATTTTTGTTAGAATATGGCAATGTAATAATTATTATTTGGTAACTTCAGTTTTAAGTTGTTGGCAACACTGTGTAGTGTTTTGTTTTCTAGTTGATAAATATATAACTGTCAACATTGTTGCATCAGTTTTGCTGTTAAAGTATAATAAAATATTTCGTTTATTAAAAGGCCTTTATTCATTAAACCTCAACAGGTTATGGGCTCAGACACATAGTTCTGCATAGAATCTGTGAAGGGGTAGAAATATCGGCGAAAATATTGGTGCCGGCCCGCGATAAAAGTGAGGTTATACGTGACCGCGCCAAGAAGGAGTAATACTCGTTCATTCTCTAAATTGAGCGAGGCAGGACAACGAAATGGAAGGAAATCAGTGTGTGATCAAACTGGAAGGACCTAGCAACTGGAACCTGTGGAAGTTCCAAACAACGGTATTGCTACGAGGTCAAGGATGGCTCGACATAGTTGAGGGGCAGAAAATAAAACCTGAGGCAGCGGCTGAACATGCTGCTTGGGAGTCAAAAGATGCTAAGGCTCAGACACTACTAGTTACCAGAATGACGGAGAAAGTCATGTTGCATATAATTTCTTGCACAACATCTGCTGAAATGTGGCGTAAACTCCAAAGTGTTTTCGAGCAAAAGTCGGAAACAAGCATCCATATTACACAGCAGCGATTTTTCCAGTTTAAGTTTGAAAAAGGAACTGAGATGTCAGTATTTTTGTCAAAAATACAGGAGCTGCAAAATCAGCTTAAGCAAATGGGAGAGGAAATATCAAACAAGTTAGTTATTACAAAGGTACTAATGTCGTTGCCAGATGAGTACAAACACTTTGTGTCGGCGTGGGAGTCGGCGCCAGACGATAAACAAACCCTGGATAATCTGATAGCCAGGCTTCTGGTGGAAGAAGAAAGGGTGCAGGAGAAGGGTGAAGCGTCTCAACAAGCTTCATCTGCATTCTTTGTTAAAAATAGAAGAAACATAAAGTGTCACAAATGCAACAGACTGGGGCATTTCCAAAGCGAATGCAGAAGCAAAGTGAATAACAGTGAATTACAAGACAATAACAGTAACAGTAATAAGTGTTTTTATTGCGGAAAGTTCGGACATTATAAGGCACAGTGTCGCTTTAGGAAGTACAGGGGCAGTAAGGAAAGTAATGCATTTGTCGTGTCAAACGCAGAATATGAACATTATCAAGAGTCAAAATGGCTGGTTGACTCTGGGGCCAGTGAACATATGTGTAACAATCGCGCGTTATTTTCATCATTTCAAATTGTTTCACAGAAATCTGTGATTCTCGGCAATGGGCAAGCGATTAGTGTGTTAGGCTGTGGGCAGATGGCGGTAAAAGTGCACAATGGGAACGAATGGATCAACACAAACATAGACAACGTTCTTTACGTTCCCGAACTGAAAACGAACCTTTTCTCTATGAATTGTGCGACTGACAAAGGTTATGTCATAATGACAAGTGACAGCTCATGTAAATTTTATAAAAACAAAGAAGTTTTGGCGGTTGCAAACCGAATTGGGAGCTCGTATTATATGGATTTCCGATATGAAAATGATATTGCGAGCGTAGCTAGTACTACAAACGATGATTTAAATGTGTGGCACGAAAAATTGGCTCATCAAAACTTCGATTATGTGAAGAAAATACTTGCCACAAGGAAAATAAATGTGAAACAAACGTCTGCTCCAACCTGTGAAAGCTGCTTGAAGGGAAAAATTCATCGATTACCTTTTCATAACAGCGAAAATGGTACTTCTAAAGCATGTGAATTAATCCATGCGGACACGTGCGGTCCCATGGAGGAGGTATCTGTCGGCGGGTCGAGGTATTTCGTAGTGTTAAAGGACGACTTCTCAAATTATAGAAGTGTCTATTTCATTAAAAATAAGCATCAGGTGAAGAACTGCATAGAAGATTTCATTAATAAGGCGGAGATTTTAACTGGGAACAAAGTAAAATTGTTCAGAAGTGATAATGGGCTGGAATTTGTGAATAAAGAAGTGAGTGAAATGTTCTCAAAACGTGGCATAACACATCAAACTACAGTACCATATACTCCGGAACAAAACGGAAAGGCCGAAAGAGAGAACCGAACTTTGGTTGAAGCGGCAAGAACAATTTTACATGCAAAGAGTTTACCTAAGAAACTATGGGCAGAAGCGGTACATACTGCTGCATTTACTCTGAACAGAACGGGTAAGAGTAAAGTTGAAGGAAAAACACCATATGAGGTATGGACCAATAAAAGTTTCGATATTCAACAATTAAAAGTCTTCGGCACACCGGTGTATGTACACATTCCAAAAGAAAGACGAAGAAAATGGGATAGCAAAGGAGACAAGGGATTGATGGTCGGATATGGCGAAGATACCAAGGGTTACCGGATATACTTCCCACAGAAAAATACTGTAGAGACAAAGCGTGATATTGTTTTCTTAGAACAGAAACAAGAAGGAAGGGAAGAACCCCAAGTTACACTTGATTTGGAGAACGAGTTGAAACAAATAGTAGATAAAGTTGATGGAAACCAAGACTTACAAGAAACTCTGGTTAACATGAATGAAAGCTTAATAACTCAAAATGAATCTGGAAGTGAATATGAACCATGTACAAGTGAAGAAGAAAGCGTAATCACACCATTACAAAATGGAAATGAACGAAGCAAGCGTGTAAGGAAACAGACCGAATTTTATCAATGCAACAACATCTACAGCGAAGATGATAATCCAGTGACTTACAAGGAAGCAATGAAAAGAAAGGATGCTTGTAAATGGAGTGAAGCTATCAATAGAGAACTGGAGACACTGAAAGAGAACAACACTTGGGATTTATGTGAAGCACCAGCAAAAGAGAAAATAGTGAGTAGTAAATGGGTTTTTAAAGTAAAGACAATAAATAATGTTCAACAGTATAAAGCTAGATTAGTTGCCCGAGGGTTTGAACAGGATGATGTATTAGATCTGAATGACATCTATGCTCCAGTTGCAAAATTACCTACATTTAGACTTTTTGTTGCTATAGCAACCAAATTAAAATTGCCAATCTATCAAATGGACGTAACGGGAGCATTTTTGTATGGAGAAATAAATGAAAATGTATTTATTCGTTTGCCGGAAGGGGCTTATTCGGGTAATAATAATATTGCAAAATTAAACAAGTCTCTATATGGTCTGAAAAGTTCACCAAAATCCTGGAATAATAAATTTAATTCTATTATAACAGGAGAAGGCTTTGTTAGTTCAAAAAGTGATTCATGCTTGTACAAAAGGTGCAATGGTAAAGATAAAATGTTTGTTTTGCTATATGTTGATGACTTGTTAATATTTGGTACAAATGAGGAGAAAATTGTTCAGTTTAAAAGTGTCCTAAACAAAGAATTTAAGATGAAGGATCTAGGTTTAGTAACCAATTTTTTGGGTATAAATGTTAACCAAAATCTAGAAACGGGGATTACTGAATTAAGCCAAAGAAATTACCTAGAAAATGTACTTAAAAGGTTTAATATGGAAAACTGTAAACCTATGTCAACTCCTATTGACCCAAACTTTAATGTTAAAATACTTGAAAATTGTAATAAAAGTAATGATGAGAATATTGAAAAATATTGTAGAGAAGTTATAGGATGCCTTATGTATGCAGTGTCAAGTACTAGGCCTGATTTATGTTTTACTGTCTCAATGTTGAGCAGATTTCAAACATATTCAAATGATATGTTAGTAACTGCATTAAAAAGAGTCCTGCGGTATGTCAAGAATACACTAAATTATATGTTAGTTTTCAAGTGTGAAGATAATGTCCTAGAGGGATATTGTGATGCTGATTGGGGAGGTGATCTCAAAGACAGAAAGTCTACCACAGGCTATTTATTTAAGTTTTCCAATTGTTTGATTTCTTGGTGCTCGAAGAAACAAGTATCAGTCAGTCTGTCGTCAACTGAGGCTGAGTATGTTGCAGTGAGTATGGCAGGAAGCGAAGCCTGTTGGCTGATAAACTTGTTAAGTGATTTTGGTTACTCAAATGTATGTCCAGTAAGTATGTATTGTGACAACCAGTCAGCCATTTTTATTGCAGGCACAGACACTGTTAAGCGCCTCAAACATATTGATATACGATATCACTTCATAAAGGATTTGATTAAAGATAATAAGATCTGCCTTCATTATGTGAAAACTAGTGAACAACCAGCTGATATACTCACTAAGGCTTTAAGTCAAGAATTATTTGTAAGATGTTTAAATAAGTGTTGTATTCAAACTTAGAAATAAGATATAATTGTATCAGATAAGATATAAGATAGAACTGTATTACATTGAGAGGGGGTGTTAGAATATGGCAATGTAATAATTATTATTGTGTAACTTCAGTTTTAAGTTGTTGGCAACACTGTGTAGTGTTATGTTTTCTAGTTGATAAAAATATAACTGTCAACATTGTTGTATCAGTTTTGCTGTTAAAGTATAATAAAACATTTCGTTTATTAAAAGGCCTTTATTCATTAAACCTCAACAATTTTCATCATCTTTTTTTCATTGTGAGTGGTTTGTCTGAAATACAATTAGTATTTGTCCTTGAACTATTGACGCTATTCCCCACCTTTGGAATGTAGGTGGTTTATATGGCGGAGTTAATTCCTCTCGGCATAGACTATAAGATGCCTAGAAGGTTAAAGGATTTTCAATAAGGTAGTCTTTTGATGTTTCACTTAACTGGATAATTATATTTTCTCGAGTTTGAACAAAAACAACATACAGCAACACTTCCGAGGTGTGGTATTCTAATTTGGCTATTCGTATTAACTGGTGCGACTTCGTGGTGGAGGGGGGCTTCTCTGGGCAGCGACTTTATACTTATCTCTGCTCTGTGGGTGCTGGTATGCTGTCATCAGGGGATGAGCTCCGGCGAAGTGGTCGGCCTTGGAAAAAGGCCCGTATTTGGTGTCGTCTCACTGGAGTGCTGTTCGGACTCGTGCTCACGTCTTCTCGCGATTCCTTGACGCAACTCTTCCCTCGGCGCGGTGATAATGAACTTCACCCCTCTTCTCGCGTAAATTCCCTTATATGCTCTCCAGTTTCCCTCCCTAAGTCTCGGCACGTGTCGCCTTGTTGGGGGAGGGGGTGGTGGGACGAAAACAGAACAATGCCTTTCACAAAACGTGCCCTGGTTCCTGATGGTTGGGGGGCGGAGGGGAAGGTGGCACCTTGCCCCTTGCTTACTCTGTCAGCTATTTCTCCGCGGTGCGTGTTTTCTGATTTCCTGCGAAATACACATGATTATTTTGTGATATCTCGGCGCTCAACTGATCTCACAGGCTTGCTAGAGGTGCTCTTGCTTGGCTCTGCGATTTCTCCCGCTTTCCTACGCATGTACGTAGCACTATCCGGGTGCTCCGGTGATATTCCAGTTCTTACTCAGCACAACCTTGACACGTGTAACTGCGATCCGTTCTGGCTGTTCACCTGCCTCGTGACACGTGTCAACTGGTAGGCGCTCGCGAAGGGGGTCAGCGAGGCTTCTACTCAAAAGGCGTTACACGACACTATTTAATAAAGACATTCGGCACAATGGCTTCCATTAACAAATAAAGAAAGTTAGTCTTGCCCCCTGTCTCTATTTTTGCTTTCGCGGCTCCACTAATAAGAATATTGGAACTTTTTCTCTTCTCATTAACTTTATACTTTACGTGTAATGCATGTGACCGCTGATTACACTATTTTATGTCGATAATGTTTATGTGGTTTTTACGAAGGTTTCGCCCTCTCTTCCTACATATGCGTTTAACTGTCCGTATATTTAGGGAGGTAGTCATAGCCACGGTTGCCAATCCCTCTCTGCTGCGATGTCCTTTCCCTTGCACAAATTGCCCTTCCTTGGAGAGGTACGGGGCTGAACCGTAAAACGCGTTTCGCTCGCGTACTTGCCTCGGACCACCGCCATAACACTTTATATTATGGCACGTTGTGAATAAGAGATTATTTTTAACAAGAGGGCAGCTGTAGTGACAAGAGAAAGAAAACATCATTTTAGCAAATCAGATAGCACACAAGGAGTTAGACGGCTAGGCTTATACGTATGACACCCACCATGATGCATTAGAGCGAAGGGAAACAGTTTAAGGCTGTTGTCTGGTTTGAAAGCACTGAGAATTTTGTATAGAAAAATAAATGTTAATGAAATTCTGTTTTTTTTTTTACGTCCCTGTTAAAGATAGATATATACCACCAGAGACTTTTTAGAGCATAAAAATACGCGCTTCTCTACTATCGAAGTATTCTGTAACATTAATGTATAGCCTGTATCCTGGAAATATCAGAATGAAAAATTATTGAAACATATTGTACTTGCCTCGTTTAAGAGCTTGAGAGTATGATTTCTCATACTTAGGGCTTTTGTTTGAAATTTATGTCTTCAAAATTGTCTTCAAAAGACCGAATTTAATTAGAATATATATTTCTCTATACCATGTCTCACTGCTTTCAAACCAGGCAACAGCCTTAAGTGACAAGAGAACGCCGAGTCAGCGAGCACATGAGAAGGAGGGGAAGCGGAAGCCAAACAGTTAGCCTACTCGTCTCCCAACAAGGTGAGCCGGGTTCGAACCCCGGCCGGGTCACTCCCGGACGCCACTGGTCGGCGAGTTTTCTCTTGGATCTCCCGCCCTTGCGTTCCGGCGCTGCTCCACTCTCGCCCCACCGGCTCTCAAGACCTCTCGTCGACATGAGGAGGAGGAGCGGAGGCGCTCACCTCGGGCAGGCAGTGGTGCTGCTGGCAGTAGAAGTTGCCGCCGTGGTCATGGTGACACCACGTGCCGTCGGGGAAGTAGGGGTCGACGCCCAGGTCGTTGAGGTCGAGCCGCGGCGTGTAGTAGGAGCCGCTGCCCTTCCTGCGGCAGAACACCGAGCACGCCATCCACAGGCGAGCTGCAATCCAACCTCACCGTCAGGCAAACACTTCTTTACAGATGCCACCACTAACGTTTATTCTACTCAACTTAGCAACTAAACGACATTTCTACGGGAGAGTTTGGAATTTGGGGAAATTTCCGCTACTAGGTGCGCGCTGTTCCAAAACGTAACTTTTAAATTAAAATTGTAAGCTACGCGAATAATAACAGAGAAGGATTTTACTAAGTTACGAAATTATTTTATATTTGATTTATGTTNATAGTAATAATAACATATTGATAAAATGGCCAGCTAATTTTTTTACATCTCATTTTATTAATTAAATAATTTTAGTAGTATTTTAATAAATAGCAAATTTCGCATATATTACTGTTCTACTTATCGTCTTATTCACACTCTAGCCTAAAAAAATGTGATGATGAAGTGGACTATGATGACGAGTAAAATTGAATGACAGACATCATAAATTCAACAAAAACTTAAAAATACATAGTATTCTAGTATTTGAAACTTCAACAGCGATTCTACCACTAACATTTATTAGTTTTATTGCAAATTTGTTCACACATTACCCAGCTTTATGTTTATTTGGGAAAGATTGATAAACCTGGTTCATCTTTAACAGGCAGTGCGGAAAACACTATTTTTATTGTTATTTGTAGCCGAATCGCTATTATTTTAGAAATAAAGTTATATAGAGTTTCGGATGTACATGCACAAATTATTCGTAAGCAGATAGTATAACAAGTAGGCCTATTGGCACTGTGTTGGGTGGGTATTTATATTCTTCTGCCCCACACAAATTAAAACTCCTGATTCTAATAAAAAACAACTTACTCTCCCTTAAAACGAACAGTGACATACACACATACAAAACCAGAACACGCAGTAACCTCAAAGTACACTACTATGCCACCAATCAGTATGCTAACAACTGCCACTACAAAGGCATCTGCCTCTACAATAGATTGACACATCAGATTAAATATCTAAACATATTGAAATATTCTGAGGCAGTCAGGCAGATTGCTGAAAATGAGCTTTTTTATTCATTCAATAATGTAAAATGTTAAAAGAAAGTAAAATATTAAAATAATATATTTGTTTTATACAGTGGACAATTATTTGAATATCCACAAGTTGCATGTATGTATAATTCTAATGNCCACCAATCAGTATGCTAACAACTGCCACTACAAAGGCATCTGCCTCTACAATAGATTGACACATCAGATTAAATAACTAAACATATTGAAATATTCTGAGGCAGTCAGGCAGATTGCTGAAAATGAGCTTTTTTATTCATTCAATAATGTAAAATGTTAAAAGAAAGTAAAAAATAAAAATAATATATTTGTTTTATACAGTGGAAAATTATTTGAATATCCACAAGTTGCATGTATGTATAATTCTAATGTAATAATACAATGTTTTTTTACCTTCCTCTNATTGCTGAAAATGAGCTTTTTTATTCATTCAATAATGTAAAATGTTAAAAGAAAGTAAAAAATAAAAATAATATATGTGTTTTATACAGTGGACAATTATTTGAAATAGGTGTTCAACGTACATACATATTAAGATTACATTATTATGTTACTTTTTTTACCTTCCTCTTTATTGTTTAACTATTCTTATGTGTATTGTGACTGGTTCTCACATTTCTTCGTACAAATGTTTCAACCGTCAAGACTGATCGCCGAAATTACCATACCTAATGATGAAATGGGGCCCTCATCGGAGCAGCAAGGGTCGCATCTAGCTGCAGAGCAGGTGGAACAAGAATTGATACGAGCGGACAGCGTGTGGCATGGCCATCGGCTCCACTCTCGTAGCCCTTCTACACCCGCTCCAGCAGACGACATTGGAGCAGCAAGGGTCGCATCTAGCTGCACAGCAGGTGGAACAAGAATTGATACGAGCGGACAGCGTGTGGCATGGCCATCGGCTCCACTCTCGTAGCCCTTCTACACCCGCTCCAGCAGATGACTTTCGGCCACCGGGCAAAGCAGCGGTTTAAACGAACCAATAAGAAGAGATTGAAGGAATTAGTGCTTCTAGAATCCAGAAATTATGTATAAATATACATTTTCGGGGCTTATGGAAGACAGATATGACCTGGCTTTGGGGACAGGCATTTAGAGGGATTTTTTCTCCGTTTGAAATAGCTATTGGGGGCAGGGGGAATGTAAGAAGGGAGAAAAATCAAAAGATATATGTACTTGTGTTGTTTAACTGTTTTTATTGGGGTTTTGAGATAATTGTTAAAAACAAATGTTAAAAATTTTTGTAGAATTTAAATATGTGAAAATCTTGTTGGTTATAGAAAACGGTTTTCGTAGAATCACTGAATTATAGAAAGTTTTAAAAAAAACTAATTTCTTTGGGGTTCTCTTTGATACACCACACTTACTTAGTTTTTTGATCCTCCTGATGGTAATTTTTCTCTGTTTGAAGTGCAAATTAATAGAGTTAAGTATTTAAAAAAAACTGAGTGAAGTACATATTTCACCTGTCTCGTGCTTCGGAGTCTATCTGTTGCATGTAGACAGAGAGCTCCGCCACTCTGCTTCCCGTCAATGTGGGCAAGTCAAATTGGACTTCTTATTTGTGTGGTTTGTGAAGGACATTTAGGGGGAAGTGAAAAAACTTTAAATTTTGTAAGTGCAATCGCTAATACCAAAGATGCTTTCAGCTGATGTGAGCACTGTGAAAACCACCTGGGTACCGTCTATTACCAAGAAATCACTCCAGACTGTATTGAAGGATGCGGGCATCACGTCCAATGCAGATGATTCAATTGATGTTTTGCGGCAGTTGCTGCGAGGACTTGTCCGAAAGGATAGTGTCGCTGGAGTTTCTGAGAGTGAGTTCGCTCCTTTTTAAAAATCCCTTAAATATGTGCCCCGTAGTATAGAATAAATGCTAAAATCTATAGCAGTAGCAAATGTAGATAGCGTTGTTTCTTTCCTAGTAGGATTTTCCCGTGTGTGGCTGTAAATGTACATATGTGCCATTAGTTTAATATATACTCCGTCCTTATTCAGAATTCATGATATTTGGTAACCTTTTTTGAGTCAGGCTATGACAGAAAAATGGGCGTGTTCACAGTGTAGTCAGGAAATGTTTTGTCAAGTACGAAATCCTTTAACTATTGCTATATATCGGATGGAAATTTTAGGAAGAGTACAAAAACCGGGTGTTTCCATAAAAGAGTACATATCGGAAACAATAAGGTTGGTAGAGGTGCTAGGGTTGCCCTGCGACGTGTCACATGCAGTTGAAGTTTTATTTTATAGTTTAGTTCCAGAAAACAATAAGTGTGTTACTTTTGCACGCAAACTCACTACATTACCGGAATTGTTAAGCTTGGTTACCAAGGTAGAATTTACAGTGGGATATTTTTTTTTTTGGTGGTAATGTGGCCAACAGCAAAGCCCGGCCAAAAATAAAAAACAGTAGGCAGCCAAATAGAGGATAATGAAGGAAAAATACTAGACGGGATCACAAATAGGCCCCCTACTACTCTTCTTGGTAGAGGCCCATCAACCGTTGAGGGAAAGAAAGGCCATGGAACAAGGGATATTGACAGTGGGAGAATGTAACCGAAAGGTAGAAGCAAAGGTAAAACGGCAATGTAGCATTTGTTTTCGTACAAATCATACCACCGAAAAATGCTTTATAAAAATGTCGAAGGAGAGGTAAAGCCGGTGAAATCAAAACGCCAGTAAAGTATCTGTTTTCGCACAAATGGCATTACTGAAAATCTGTTTATGTAAAAATAAAGGTAAAAATGAGAAAGTCCACGTAGTTCGGGAAGAACCTGATAAAGAACAGCAAAATCAAAATGATAACGTAGGAAATATCGAGAAAGGCACTTCAGTAAAAGAACAAAGAGTTATTACGTGTTTCAGATGTAAAAATACGGGACATAAACAATTTCAGTGTCCTTTAGGAAAAAAAAACCTGTTGAAATAGGTTGTGTAAATAAAGTATTTCGGCAAAGGTAAAGTTTACTTTTTGTTCCGGAAATAATACAGAATATTGAAGTATTAGCTTTAATTGATTCGGGTGCTTCAGTGTCACTTATGAGCCATGAGTTTTGTAATACATTGATGCAAGTAAATCCTGTGGGAACTGTTATAAAAAAAGGGGGAAAATGAATTTTTTTTTTCACTAGCCGGCGGAGGTTTGAATCGTTCACAGATACCGTAGTTGTAAAGATTAAGATTGAACATTTTTCGTGGAAATTACAATTCCGTTTATTAGAAAAATTGTCTCATAGTGTTATTTTAGGGATGGAGTTTTTGGGAAAAACCCAAGCGTGTATTGATGTAGCAAAAAGGTGCTTCACTTTTAGTTTTGCTTCTGATACTCCTGTTAAATTGGTAAGCTACCCAATGTTTGTGTGAAAGATTCAGTTACTTGAACGTAATGATTGTGTTGAAAAATAAATAATAAAAATAAAAATTGAATTCAGTGATGTTACAACAGGTAAGCTAGGGCACTGTTCGCAGGTTCCGGTTCGTTTAAACTTGAAATATAATGAACCCGTAGTTTCTGTTCTCTATCGGATAACTGCACCGAAATTGAAAAATTTTAAGCAGATAGTATTAGATGTGCAGGAACAAGAAATTATTGAGACGTCAAAAAGTGCGTATGCTAGTCCATCATTTTTATTGCAAAAAAAAAACGCCGGGTTAATACCGTCTTATCTGTGATTACCATAAAAACAATAAAAAATTGTGTGATGAAACTTACCCTATGCCAGTAATGGAGAATGTATTCCAACATTTAGGAAAGGCAAAATACTTCACTATTTCGTACTTAAATTCAGCTTTTTTACAGCGTGAATTGCACCCTCAGTCTATGGACATCCTTGCCTTTTGTACGCCTTGGGGATTATTTCTTATTATAATTATTTGTAATATAGCCTCACAGTTGGACGCCATATGTAATAAAGCGTCTCGTTACGTTATTTAGAATATAGCAGCCTCAAAGGTAAGGCGCCATCTTGTAACGTTCGTCACTTGTTATTNGCGTCTCGTTACGTTATTTAGAATATAGCAGCCTCAAAGGTAAGGCGCCATCTTGTAACGTTCGTCACTTGTTATTGCCGAATATTTTTATTGCCTCAACTAGCTCAACGGTAGAATACACGAGACTCTTAGAATGGACACCGTGTAATTATGAAAGCAAGTTCAAGTTCCAAGTTATATATATATTTATTTAAATATTGCAGTTGACAGTTCACAGAAGTCCAATTTGCAGAGTACGAACCTTACCGATAAATAAAAAAGTACAGCAAANATATTGCAGTTGACAGTTCACAGAAGTCCAATTTGCAGAGTACGAACCTTACCGATAAATAAAAAAGTACAGCAAACAGCGCCACAGTGGTTTCCGTTTATTAACGTCTCATGATTATTATCCCGAATAAAGAATAATTACTACTACCTCCCACACCGGCTGAGAAATGAAATAAAACAGTCTAGTGGCCGATGTGGGGGTTCACGTCACTCCTGATGTGATCTACGCTATCATTGTATCACGACGACTACTCTTCTGACCTGCCCTCACGGCTGTTCTACCAAGACTCCTCTCAGGGCGACAGATGCCCTTTTGTGTTGTCTCGCACCCCCCTCTCCGGCGATAAGCGCCCGGCATCCTGCATCTGGCAGCAGCGTCATCNTGCCCTTTTGTGTTGTCTCGCACCCCCCTCTCCGGCGATAAGCGCCCGGCATCCTGCATCTGGCAGCAGCGTCATCTAAACTGCACGTGTCCCGCGCTCAACACGACGTTATCGTAACTGACTGCTCCGCACGAACTAATTCTGCGCCGTCAACAGAAACTAACCTCTCGTTTCATTTAAAATTTGGATGACGCCGGAGGAACTAATCTAACTAATGCTANATTTGGATGACGCCGGAGGAACTAATCTAACTAATGCTAACGCTTCCCCATAACTGAAAACTCCGGAACGAAAACTGTAACCGGGACTCCTGATAAAACGTAACCAGCAGACGTCCACCCGATAACCTACAAATGCACACGTCTGCTGGACAACAAACACGGGAAACTAGCCACCACGGCTTTAAAATTGAAACCTGATAAAAAATATTACGAAGCTTTCCCGAGCTTCATACACCCGAAAGAATTTTACACCCAAGTCCCGAAAAATTATGAATATTGCGTCATTACATTACCCCCCTCGGTTTGGGATAGATTTGGAAGAAATCTTTCCCAAAGTGAAACCTAACCTGTATGATGCTGTTCTGTAAACCACTGTGCCTCTGCTCGTTGACAACTTTAAATCCATAATATGGTAACAAAACATCTGACAAATAACAATTATTTACTTTACCAAACTCATAACAAAATTATTTACTTCAACTGTAAGAGTAACAAGCCATTGACGAGGATGCTGCAAAAAAAATTACACCTTACTGGTTTCAATTAGGTACTGGTTGTTACAATTTGTGTGGTTGAGGGTGTAATTCCTACCTATGCCATTGATGCTTTATTTCGGGTTGCTGCCCTTTGGTCTCTCGCTGGGATCAGCACACCACTTCTCCAAAAGGGGACCCAGGTCTGCCCAAAAACTACAAAAAAGTCACTGTGACTGCCTCTCACTAGGCCAGTGCTGACAACAAACCACCAAAAGTCAATGCGACTGCCTCTCACTAGGTCAGTGCTGACAAAAAACAAAGGGCCCCAGACCTGTCCCAAACAAATACACTTCACATTGTGCCACTGATCCCAGGACACCATACACTGCAGCAACATCTCCTACTATATGTTAAATACTTAAGGCTCAATACTCTACAACACCTCAACCACTTCAACCTTTAGAAATTTAAGTACCATTTACCGCATCCTTAATTAATCCTCCCATTAATTCCTGTTGTCTACTATGATTTCCAAACTCACATTAATTGTATGTTTCTTTACATTAACACAGTTTTCACTTGAAAATAAAATTAATAAACATTCATAAAGCACTTCCGGTTCTGTACTCTGCATCCATAACTCAGTTACAATTACACAATTGCCTATAACTGCTTGAGCTTCTACGACCTATAATTTCACAACATTTTCATTAGATTAATTAGTAATTTTTACAAAAAATAAATTAGTAAACATTGTAACCAAATATTATTACATTAACTGTAGTACAATTAGACAACATTGTAGCAAAATATTATAAGATTCACTGTAGTACATATTTTGAAATAAAACACTACTTATATTTAAAGAAAATTTACAAATGTTCTTTCATAACACTATGCATATTTAGAAAATTCACAAATGTGCTTTTATCATTTAAAACTAGCATATATATGTGCCCATTACTTGATATGGTGATAAATTAAAAGTTTCACCTCTGGCAATGCAAAGCCTTTACACTTAACACAATCACTATTTCAAATACAATACTCATCAAATAAATTCAGAAGTGTTTTTTGTTTTTGCTGAAAGTAATTTCATAATAATTTTAAACAACTGAGCAAATATTTTTTCAAAACAAAACAAACTGAATAAACTGAAAGCATACTTTTCCACCTGTATTGTTAATTACACTTACGAACTATGATATTGACAATCCACTACCTAGTAATAACCTCAAATAACCTCAATCAGTAGCACTAATAGGCTTTGTGAGAACAGGAACAAATTTCTGCAACATTAAAAAACAAAGAAAATGAAGGTGTGCGTTACTGCACAGCTGATGTACATATATAGAGCCTTTATTCATTAACTTAGTACAATTAAGATGAATTATCAGCAGTCATTTTTTTTTTTTCTAAAGAGACAAGCACAGTGCATACCAATCTCACATCGCAGGAAGAAAGTGTCAGCTTCCAATTGGACAATTATTAAACCCAAAAATATATGACCCACACAATTACCAACATGAAATGTAATTTATGACAGCCTTCTTGAAATTATGGCACATACAAGTCAGTTATTCCTAAAATTCAACAATACTGTATGCACTGTATTCACTCCACCTATAACTTCAACTGATTAATTTATTATAACAGTGGCAATATTTTTAAAAACCATTTATATTTTTTCACTTTACCTATTTCCACTTCTGGAAAATGGAAATAACAGTTAAATTAACTTCAGAATTCTGTGTCCCTACACAGTTGAATTAAAATATTAAGGCTGTACTGTCTTTACTTATTATAAAATGATTCACTGTTCTTAACACACACACTCTCTCAATTATTAATTTTTCTTCAAATAACATTTTCTAGGTCAGCAATATTAACTCTTTTCTTATCAATAAAAACAATTAGTTATCTCTTACCTTATTATAATAGTAGATAAAAAAGTAATACAAGGAAGACAAAAATTAATTACATATCTAACTTGCAGTCTTTCTCTGCTATACATTTTTTCTTCTTCCTTTTCCTTGTCCTCTCCTTTTGTTTCACTTTTCTTCCCTTTTTCCTCACCACCTTTCTCATGCTATACTTTAGCACTTTCTTTCTATTCCCTACTGTCCTAAATCTACCCCTCTGTTTCCTTCTTCCTCTTCTTTACTGTCTTTACCCTTTTATTACTTCTTTTTTCCCCGACTACTTTACTGACCCTTTCTTTCAATTTTTTCTTCTTCCTTACAGAACTTTGCATGAAAATTGCATACTTTTTTAATCGACGATAACTCCTACCCTTAGCAACTCTTGCCTGCTGCACTTCACTATCTGATACATCTCGCAGCTTAACTTCACAATAACTCTTGAGTCTAACCCCCCTAACCTTCTTTCTCTTTATAACCTTTATTTTAGACTTACTAACCTCACTCTCCACTAAATTATCTGTACTTTTCTCCTCCTCATTTATTATCTCTGTCTTACTATCTTTAACAATTAACTCCTTACATTCCTTATTACCACCAATACTACCAAATCCTTTATCCTCGCTATCTGTAATATTATTTTTACTTGGGTCCTTTCCTAATATTCTCAGGGACTCAACCCCCCACTTGTCTACATTTGTTAATAATGCATCAAAACTTTTCTCACTCTTTTCTCCTTGTCGCCTAATTTCTTGCCCTATTTCCTGTTTAAGCTCCTGGAATTTGTTATCATTCTTTTCTGCTTGTCGCCTAATTTCTTGTCCTAATTCTCGTTTCAGCTCCTGTTTAAACTCTTGTAATTTCTGGTCATAATTCTGTTGTCCTTTCTGCAATGATAACAGGATATTAAACATTTCTTCTGACCAAATAGTTTCTAATTGCGCCATTTTTTTCTCTATTACGACGTGGTAAACAATAACAAAACCACCAAGCCCGTCGCGAAATTAACACCCTTTGCACACGGAAAAAACAAACAAATAAGTCTTGGCGGATGTATTTTGTAATACCCTAACCTGCAATATTCTTGAAATGATGGCTTCATTGAAGATTTGAAGCGTCCTTACCGTTTACTGTTGTTGTTGATCAAGACCTCGTACCTGAAGCTTTGGCGTCGTGCTGCTAGAAACACGGAATGTGGAATGGAAATGCTACCGGTGTCGTGCTGCAGGAACGGGAGTAGAACCGCCCGCCTGTACCGTGTTGTTAGAACTGGAATGGAACTGCCGAAGTTTACGTGTTGTTACGCTGCTCGATGTTTGTGAATATCGTAGGATATCTTGTAAACTCGTCTTCAGGCGTGGTTAATTCGTGCCCATACGTTGGTCGCCATATTTAATAAAACGTCTCGTTACGTTATTTAGAATATAGCAGCCTCAAAGGTAAGGCGCCATCTTGTAACGTTCGTCACTTGTTATTGCCGAATATTTTTATTGCCTCAACTAGCTCAACGGTAGAATACACGAGACTCTTAGAATGGACACCGTGTAATTATGAAAGCAAGTTCAAGTTCCAAGTTATATATATATTTATTTAAATATTGCAGTTGACAGTTCACAGAAGTCCAATTTGCAGAGTATGAACCTTACCGATAAATAAAAAAGTACAGCAAACAGCGCCACAGTGGTTTCCGTTTATTAACGTCTCATGATTATTATCCCGAATAAAGAATAATTACTACTACCTCCCACACCGGCTGAGAAATGAAATAAAACAGTCTAGTGGCCGATGTGGGGGTTCACGTCACTCCTGATGTGATCTACGCTATCATTGTATCACGACGACTACTCTTCTGACCTGCCCTCACGGCTGTTCTACCAAGACTCCTCTCAGGGCGACAGATGCCCTTTTGTGTTGTCTCGCACCCCCCTCTCCGGCGATAAGCGCCCGGCATCCTGCATCTGGCAGCAGCGTCATCTAAACTGCACGTGTCCCGCGCTCAACACGACGTTATCGTAACTGACTGCTCCGCACGAACTAATTCTGCGCCGTCAACAGAAACTAACCTCTCGTTTCATTTAAATTTGGATGACGCCGGAGGAACTAATCTAACTAATGCTGACGCTTCCCCATAACTGAAAACTCCGGAACGAAAACTGTAACCGGGACTCCTGATAAAACGTAACCAGCAGACGTCCACCCGATAACCTACAAATGCACACGTCTGCTGGACAACAAACACGGGAAACTAGCCACCACGGCTTTAAAATTGAAACCTGATAAAAATATTACGAAGCTTTCCCGAGCTTCATACACCCGAAAGAATTTTACACCCAAGTCCCGAAAAATTATGAATATTGCGTCATTACAACGTCTCCCGATGGGCGTGCATGTAGGGCCTCAAGGAATGTCACGTGTGTTAAATCATGTGTTGGGTAAATATCTTTATGATTTTGTTTTCAAGTGTATTGACGACGTGCACATTTATGATTCCACTTTAGAAGAGCATTTAAAGCACATATGTATGGTTTTGGAGGCTTTACGAGACGCTGGGTTGACTGTGAACCCAGATAAAATAAGTTGGGCCGAGCAACATGTTCGCTACTTAGGTTTCATAATTTCAGAAGGCAGTTTGCGTACGGACCCAGAAAAACTTCAAGCAATTATAATTTTTCCGTAGCCAAAAAATTTAAGTGGGGCTTAAACGTTTCTTAGGGATGGTTGCTTTTTATAATAAATTCTAATCTTTTCATCTTTAATATACCCTTTATATAAGTTAAAACGGAAGGCGGTAGAATTTTTATGGGAAAAGGAACAACAACAGGCTTTTCAAAAGTTGGAAGAATACTTGACAATCCCTCCTGTTTTACATCGGCCAAATTTTGAGCCAGAATTGTTTTTGGCATTGTGATGCAAGTTCTATCGCTTTAGGAGCGGTGTTAAGCCAAAAGGAAAATGGATTATATGTGCCAGTTGCGTATGCTAGTAAACTTTTAACGAGTGCAGAAAGAAAGTATACCATTTAGGATAAAGAATGCCTTAGCTGTATTTGGGCGATGGAGCGATTTATTGATTACCTAGATCAAGCACCCTTTAAATTGTTACCGACAACCAAGTGTTAAGTTGGTTATTAAAATCTCAAAACCCTGCTAGACGACTTGCTAGATGGTTAGTGCGTTTGTCACGTTTCAAGTTTGACGTACAACATATAAAAGGCACAGAAAATTCAGTCGCGGACGCACTTTCCCGTATGTTTTGTGAGGATAAATTTAATGGGGCCACACAAGCAGAATTAAATGTTGTAGATCAGATCAATACAACCGAGTGCACGAACGAGGTAGAAATAAATACGCTTCAGAATTTTCCTAGTGTATTTGTGAATATAAAGGAGTATCAAAAAGATGACCCAGAGTGTCAACAAATACGCGCTGAAATAATACAAGAAACAACTACTTATGTGGTAAATAACGGATTGTTAGGCGAATGGACAAAAAAAATGGAAATTTAGAGTTTTTGTTTGGAAAGAATTACGCCCTATGGTATATAAGTATTACCATGAATCGTATCTTGGAAGATACACAGGCTGAGACAAAACCATTTTGCGTGTACTATAATTGTTTACGTGGCCAGGCGTCCGACGGGATTTAGAAGGATGTGTTAAAGGGTTTGAAGCGTGTCAACACGCAAAACCTAAAAATCAGAAACCTGAAGGGAAATGTGCAGGATCTATAGCTTCCTATCCATGGGAACAGGTATATTTAGATGTTATGGGACCTTTACCTAGAAGTGCCTATGGTTTGCTCTAAGTGTAGGTAGTAATGTATAGTTTTAGCAAATTATTTTTTTTTGTTTCCTTTACGGTCAATAAAAGTCACTGAAATTTGTAAAATAGTTATGCAAATATTTTATAGTGTTTTTTGGTTATCTTGTGTTTTTTTGTGAATGCCACTTACTTTCAGTCGGGTGAGTTTCGAGACCTAAATTTTTTGTGAGGTGTAAAAATGGTGCAGACATCCCCGTACTATACACGACTATACACGACCGCTGAAGTTTCCTTGGTCGGCTATTGCTCCATCGTTTAGTAAATGCTTGGTCATTACAAGATATTTGTTTGGAGAATATGGCAAAAGGAGACCTAGTAACCATATGGAAAGAAGTGTCACTTACTTTGGTAGAATACCATACAAAATGAGTGATAAAACGAACACGTTGTATAAAGACATGAGTCTAAGGCCGGGCGACTTAGTGTTAATTGAAGCTCATCACCTTAGCTCCAAAGCAGACTATTTTTTTAGTTCTAATTTGCCCGTAAAATGGAAAGGCCCGTTTAAAATTGTGAGATTTTTAACTCCGGTCACATTGATAATTACTTGCCCAAATTCTCCAAACAAGACTGGAAAGGTGCATGTTAGATAGTGTAAAAAATTTAATGTACAATAACCGTAATATGTATGCACTTCCAGCCCTCCTCCTGCACCATTTTTAAACTGTTTCTCTGAAATATTACTATAAAAGGTTGTAAATTATCCATACATTTGTAATAAAACTTTGAAGAAAAAAGTTATAAAATTATTATGAATGTTTTCTCGTGAAAAGTTTTAAAAGGATGAATAAGTAAATTGGTTGATTTATTCATCCTATACAAGTATTGGTATTTTGTAATGTATGCTTTACGAAGCTATGTTTTATAAAGTTTTAAGAATTTTATGCACCCAGCTGAATGTTAGCATTATCTAAAAGGGTTAAAACTGTTACGTGTTTTTATAAAGTTACAAGTTGAACCCTCCTCCCTCCCCCAAATATTTTGCAAAATGTCTGTTCTAACGAATACGTTACCCTCAAACCATGTATACTTGTGTTGATACTAAAGGGCCTTATTCATAGTCACATCTTAGTCCAAGGATGATACAGAGATCATCTTCCTCAGAGTTGATCTGAGGTTAGTCCGGATAAAGGGTGGACTAACTATAACTAGTTTTTTATATAAAAAATTAACTAATCATAAGTGCTACCTCTTTACCAAAAAATGAGCATATCTCTTAATTTTTTAACTATATTATATCCATTTGTGGATAAATTACCTCATAAAAGTGTTGAATGTTTATTTGACCACAATACAGATCAAACAGATGATTTTATTTAACAAAAATGGAACAATATATATTTACAAATTATTATAATTTTAAGATTAACATTAAGATGTAACTTTTTGATTATATTTGAAGTATTGTTCAAAACAGGTCTTTTCTTAACTATGTAATTACATTTTTCATATAGTGTTTCTTTGATAGGATTAGTTTGAACATTTTTCTTATCTTCAGGGACATTATAGATTTCAGCTATTAATTCTGAAATTACTTCCAGTGCTACATCATCTTCAATAGCTTTCCTTATAATGGTACGTTCAGAGTATGTTCTAAATAATTTATCCAGAAAAATTAGCAATTTATTCAAATTTTTATAACACATCTCATCTCTCTCATTATTTATCATATCGACAATATCATTGTCACTATCCCAAATTTATTTGATATATTTACATAAATCATTCTCTTACATTCAGTATATTTCCTTTCTTATTTCAACTTTCAATTGTTTAGTAAAAGTATAATTACCTGAATCAATCGCCTTATAATTGTTTTTTATTTTCATGAATGCATAGTAAATTCTGTCCTCTTCTGCTCTACAGTGTTGTTTGTGAATAATAACTGTTTTGCTATATTCTTTTGAGTCCCACTCACTTTGAAATTGTTTTGCTGTCCAGTATTAGAATTCTACACGACTTCATCTTTTTTTTTCAAATTCTCACTTTCATTAGTTATAGTTTTTAACTCAAATGCCCAATTTTCTTGATGTACTACATTATCTCTAATTTCTTATTTATTCTCATAATAATTAGATAATTGTCCTTTCTCTAATTTATTTTCTTCATATTCTGCATTTTATGATAAAACCTCACTACCGGCGCTAGCGCCCGTGAGTTTCTTGAGCGATTTGAATTGGAAGGTGAGGATTTTCTGAGCTCCATTGTGACTGATGATGAAACATGGGTGGCTCATTACACCCCTGAGACAAAAAGATAGTCATCACAGTGGCGGCATACTGGTTCCCCATCTGCTAAAAAATTTAAAACCTCAATTTTGGCCAAAAAAAATTATGGCAACCGTGTTTTGGGACCAAAAAGGGATCATTTTTATTGATTGCTTGTCTCAGGGGGAGAGGATTACTGTGAGACCCTCCAAGAACTTGAGAGAGCAATTCAAAACAAACGGAGGGGAATATTGACGAAGGGAGTGTGTTTGTTGCATGACAACGCCCGTCCGCACGCGGTTAATGCCACCAAGGTGCTTTTGAACTCGTTTGGTTGGGACATTTTGAACCACCCTGCATACTCCCCTGACTTGGCACCTTCAGATTTTCATCTTTTCACCTTCCTGAAGACTCACAAGGGTGGAAAAAAAATTTTAACCTATGAGGAGGTGAAACAAGAGGTCTTGAAGTGGACGAAGGAGATGGCGGCAAAGTTCTATGAGGAGGGCATCAAAAAGCTTGTGCAACGACTTATAACCTGCATAGAATGGGAAGGCGACTGCGTGGAAAAATAAGTAACATATATAACTTCAATATCCTGCAATTTTGTTTAAATAACGTTTTCCTTACAAATACAAAAAATTGAGTACTCATACTTTCTGGATATGCCTCGTATATCCGAATTTTCATTACCACATGAACCTTTCTGCAATACACGCCCCTTATAATTTCATAAATTAATTAACGTATTCATTATCACTCTTTATAATAGCATGGATATTTTCTTTGTCTTCTAATATCTCAGATATTTCGTTTATTTTTAACCAATAATTTTTATATTTATCTAATAAAAACACATCATTCGTAGTGTTTAGTGCAAGAGAATAATGTTTTATATCAATAATCAATTCCATTTAGGTAAATCACATTTAATATTACTATCTTTACAATTTTTATATACTTTGATATAAATATCAGCCAGTTAATATTTACCACCTGGAATATTATATAAATGTTTCTTTACATCATTAGTTTTTAAATATATTTTGGTCAAACAAATTAATCCAAATATCTTTAACCAACATCATAAATTTATTTTATAATTATTGTTATTGATGTACGCAAAAATTCTTAATTGCCTATCTGTTCGATTAACTTCATATATGTTGTGGTAACTGATGGATACATAATTCATCACATTTTCTGTGATCGCTCTATCAATTGAAGTGATAGACGCTTTAAACAAAGCAATACCTTTCCAATCAACAGCCTTTCCCAGTGTGTTGTTATAAGTTGTCAGATCCTTGTTTCAATTATGAACCAGTTGTCAGATGACACAACAGTCTCAGGTTGGCAACCGACATGATGCAGTCGCTCTGTCATAGCTGAGATGTTGTCTGTTAATAGTTACTCACGCAGTGGCTAAGAGAAGGCATTAGCTGTTTGCTTTACCATTCACCTAACCAAACTACTACAGTGGTGTATTTTCTTTACTCCTTGTTAACTTTTATTTTATACTGTGAACAAACTAATGCAGTACCAAAAAAATCTTGTTTATAAAACTATTTGCTTATGGATGCCCCTTTTTTCAAACTAACCTTTTTCATTATCTGTATCCAGTGGTTAGAGTTACACATTGCGACTTAGAACACAAAGGTTGAGTTTTCAATTTCCACTTAGTCTTTGTGCTAAAACCATAAACCAGGTGTGGGCGCCACACACACAGGTTCGAAATTTACCACAAAGATTGAATGGGAATTGAATCCTCAATCTTTTGTGTCATGACTTATATGCTGTACATGAGTGTCACAAATAGGGACCATAAAATGTGTTGTTAGTATGATAAATGAGGCATGAATATACAAAGTGTTTAATAAACAATATTTTTTTCTGAACTGCATTAATTTATTTACAATAAATAATGGAAGTTAACTGGAAATAAAGAAATTACACTGTTGTAGTTTAGTTAACTGAACAGTGAGACAGACAGCTGGTGCGTTCTGTAAGGCAGTGCATGAGTCACAATTAAAGGCCTACATCTCAGCTATGAGAGTGAGACTGCATCATGTTGTCTGCTAACATGAAACATTATTGTGACAGCTGCCAACTCGCTTATAACGGAAACAGTCATCTGACAACTTTGAACACACAGACATCAACTGTTGACAGGGAAGGTAGGACTTTGTATAACTTGTTTATCACTCTATCCAATAGAGAGATCACAGAATATATGGTGAATTAAGCATTGGTCTGCTTCCTAAACAAATATGAAGTTAACGGAACAGACAGCCAGTCAAATTTGTTTAAGTACAACAAAAACAATATTATAAAATAAATCTTCTTTCTTGGTTTAAAGATATTTGCATTTTGTAGTTCGCCCAGAAAAATTTCATTATCTAATATTATTATAGTTACTTTCACATATTTTTGCAGGTGGTGAATTTTTTATACTGGCTGAAAATTTAAATCATACAGTAGACTCGCGATTATCCAAGCCCCGGTCAACCAAGCCTCCGAGTCAACCGAGCTGGTCGTCGGAAGATAAAAAATATTAATAATGCTCTTAAAAGCAGGACAAATAAGGAGAGAAGCGATGTTTCTTCATTTGACGTGCAAGGTTGAGGAGTCTGCTATTGCTAGGTCGAGCATTAGATGTCTCCTCTACTGGCTGTTGTTAGGTCGAGCTGTCATTTTGTGTGAATATGAAGGAGACTGATTCTAGGAAATGCTGGCCCACCCGTCTCATCTCATCGTCGGGTTCACTCGGAACTCGTCGTATTGTCACAGTCACCTGACGCTCTCAGTTGTCTTTGCGCTCTCGCTAAACGTGGTTGTTTTTGTGATTTTTATGTGCGTTTATTCATTTCTGTGTTTCATTATGAGTGGAAAACAGAAGAGAGTTGTAGTTTCTCTTGAGCATGGGATAAAGTAAAACCTTCTACCATTCAAAAGTCATGGAAGAAAATTAATTTGGCTTAGATGGACAACCCAAACAACTACCAGAACAGGAGGATGTGAACTAACTAGTTCAACTGGCCAATGAGATACCTGTTGAAAATCAAAAGTGAAGAAATTCGTGATTGGTGCAAGGCAGATGTCCAGATGGAGATTCCGATGAGGAAATTATCGATATGGTTATCAATCCTAAACACAGTGAAGAAGACGACGACACGGACGAGATAACTCCAAAAATATCACATTCCTATGGGTTGAAATCGATCAACGCTGCTCTTGCTTACATAGAGCAACAAGAAGAGTGTAGGCCACATGACATACTGACTTTTCAGCGTTGGCGTAACATCGCATCATCCAAGCGAGGACAGAGGTTAGCTCTGAAAATAGTCCAAGACTTTTTTAAGTAACATGTAGATCTCATGTTTCCACTAACTTACAGGTCTGTAACTACAGGCTTATTTTACGTTTTCAATTACAATAAACCAGTTTTACATTCTTCACGTGATTTTTTCATATGTTTACCACAATAACACCCAACCTCCGTATTGTCCATGTTTTAACATATGCGAGGTGATATCGCTCCCAATTACCTCGGATAATCGATGGTCTACTGTAGTACACAAAATTAAACAAATTGTTTTTTTAATTATTATATAAATGGAATTAATTCTGTATAAGAAAAATAATTCCCTTTCATTAAACAATAAAAAGCTTTTATTTATATTGAATAAAAATAAAAATCATTGATATAAAATAAAGAATGTTGAGATATTAGAACACAAAGACAAAAACCAAGCTAGTATAAAGAACATTGATGAAGATTAATAGATTTATGAGAAATGAAGCAGTATATTGCAGAAACAATGATGTGGCAATGAAAAATCAGATAATTTATTAATAATTTTGGTCTAATAGCTTTTATTTTATCTTCTGCAAAAGAAAAAACAAATTTTTTTAAAAACTTGTGTGAAATTATAAAACCATTAATTTGTGAGTAAATGTCCGGGCCCCACTTAAGAGTACAGCATTGGATATTCTCGGACCATTGCCATTCAGTGAGAGAGGGGATCGGTACCTTCTGTTAACATAATATTATTTCACAAAGTGGCCTGACGTCATTACGGTTCCAAACCTAATGGCTCGAATTGTAGCTGAGGCACTTGTAGAGCATGTCTAATCCAGGTTTGGAGTACCGCTCCAACTTCATTCTGACCAAGGAGGAAATTTTAAATCCATTCTTTTCCAAGAGTTAGCAAGGATTATAGGAATGAAGGAAACTCGTACCACCACAGCACAACACCCTCATTCCTATGAGATAGTCGAGACGTTCAAATGTACCCAGAAACAGTATATGGCGATCTTCATGGAAGACAACCGGAAGGATTCGGACTCCAGAGTACCCTTATTTCTCCTGGCATATAGTTCGTTAATCCACGATCAAACAGGTTTTATGGCCCGAACGCCGGCACACCCTCCATCCTCCCGCACTCCATCTGTACGCTGGCAGTACAGGGAACTTCTCCTGTTCTGTATTTAGTGCCTTCTGATTCTGTTGTTCTCACACGGTTTTCTGCCCGTTTTCTCATATAAAACCTGTCCTCCCCAATTAGTAATACCCCGACTTGAACTAGAAGCCTTTACCCGGGTATTACTTCATGGATCATCGGAATTTTCTATTAGTCACTGCTGAATGTCTCCTAATCGTTTCCCAACTTTCTTACAAGTAACCAAGTTAATTGTTTGAACGGGACAATTAAATATTTTTTTCACAAAATTAACATATTTTATTGTTTATATTTTATTGCAACAAATTTTTAGGATTCTAATTTAGTTAAACTAGAGATATTTAAGGCTCTTTGTACAATAAAAATATTGCTTATCAAACACCATAACAAAATCTCTATAGGGTTTCGAACCTGGAAATTGTGTAGTCAAGTGCTACACCTTCGCAACCTCAACTATAATGACGATGTTTGAATGTCTGTGGGTCCATATTATTCTAATAAAGGGCATGTATGTAATTAAATGTTTTCAAATTTTACAGCTTCACCTTTTTGTTTCCTGTTATAATTGTTTTATTGGGATAGTTTATACCATTATTAAGCATCAATAACTGCACAAACAAACTATGTTACTATTCCGATTGACATGAACATTAAACAAACTCTCTGGCCGTGTTTTCGAACAAAATGCATTTACATGACCCAATTACTTAAGAGTCATCCAAACAAATGCCAGTTCCGGACTAGGTTGATGATGTTGCCAACACAAATTATGTTTTACATATATATATGATTTTTCCAGGTAACAAACCAAAATATTGATATGAATCTACATGATATTTATAATATTTACGGTAAAAAAATCAAAAATGTTCGGCANTTTACGGTAAACAAATCAAAAATGTTTGGCTCAACAAATTGTTATTAAATAACTTATTTAGTTGACAGGAATGAATGCAACAACCTCAAAGTACAGAAGTGTACAAAATATTGTTAAAATTACGCAAGAACTTTTGAAGCAAATTTGTTTGGTATCTGCAACTAAAGCTTTCTCTCAGTGCCACCATCGCCCTTCTGGAGAAGTCGGCAGTGGTGGGCTATTGAGTGAACTTTCTACTAATCTCCTCTCTCGGCGCAACTTGACATGTGAAAAAGATTCTGCGACATTACACCTGCCACTATAATTACAACTGCATCCGCATGGTAGGCAGGTTTTTGTGATAGCCACCTGGCAATGTGCGATGAGCGAGGAAGGTAGAAAATTATCAGCTGCGTTGGTGAAGGTGACTGTGCAAGATGAGTGTCTGTACAGGGACGATGGACTAGAGTGTGAGAGTGCTGCGGAGGGCGAGTGATCTTTCCAGCACAGTGTGGCTGTGTACGAAAGCATTCAGGGCGCTATACTTTATTACAGAATACCAATTTACTGTCAGTATGCCTATGCAATGAGTTCTACTCCGCTAAAGTCCAGCAATTTGTAACACACTGAAAATAAATCCTTGTATGGACACAAAAAACCCGTCATTTAATACTTCCTTGCTCCTGTGATTATTCTAAATACTTGAAGAGCCTGATTCAATAAAACTATATAGTGGCAAGCCAAAACAGTATAATAGTGAGCCCCTCTTCAATATTTTTTTTAAATATGGGTGAACTAGTTAACATTCTTTGAATATACACAACGAAATATACTTCTCGAGAATATTTTTTAACACTTATTTGTGTTTTAAATTAGTTGTCTGCGACACACCTTTACATTACACATTTATGTTTGCACCATGTGATTAACCCAGTTGAGGTGAAGGCTAAACAACTCTGATTCAATAAAATTCATTGGTTTATTTAGGAATTGTTGTTAAATTGCTACATTGTATATCCATATTCTGAATGGATAATGTTCTCCAGTGATTATGAATAAATAATATTTTTTAATTGTGTAATAATTTTGGTGTAAATACAGGAACAATCAAGTTTTAAGTATAACTTATCACATTTTCATAGTAAAATTGGAAACACCAAAAATAGTTGTTACAAGAACGCAAAGCAATTACACTGCCCTGATTCAGAAAATACAGTCAATATCAGAGGCCTATGTCACAACACATATTGCCCTTTAACGTACCAAAATCACTAGCTTTATTTTAGGCCTATAACAACAGTGTTAATTGTTACGCCAGATTCTATGCTCAGGAAGAATGATGGTACTATATGGATTTTTGGTATCAACTGTATTTTTTTTTTATTTTTATAATTTTTTGTTGTGCTCGTGTACTTTTTCTTGGTGGTGAAAGGAAGGTTGGAATGACTGTTATTAGTTACATTAAAATATATATGTCATCCTTGATACAATTTAATGTGCATTTTTAGTGGTTTGATGTTACTTATTTGATATAGTCTACATGTTAATTCCAAATATACACTATCAGTACCATTCACTGAAACATTTTTCTTACTGTTATCTAATAGGTAACTTAATTGTTGGGACTGCTACAAGTCAAATTCAGTGTTGAGCACGATGCCTTATCAAAATATAATCATAAACTCAACTATGTTAAATATTTATTCTTAATCATGCATTCTATGTGAAATATTATTTTGTAACATATATTATATAGTTTTAAATCCTCTTNATCTTCTCAAGGGGTAATTTACAAGACCAGCACATTTTAGTCATAAGTCTTTGAAATATATATCAAGCACACAACTGCAAAATTCATTATCTTATACACAGCATTTTTACACACCTAAAAATATTTTCAAAAATTGTCTTTCCAACAGTAATATGTTTTCAAAAAGTATATAACCTGGATAATGTGAATTTTTTAAAACAACGTTATGTGACTGTTTACACACTGCTGTAGCCATCAGAAATTAGGTAAGGAATTGTATTTCAGAAAGTCTACCCACAAATTACCTCGATAAGTAGATGAGTGTTAATGGTGTAAAAAAAATGGTAGAAGTCTCAATTCCATTTCTTCAGAAATAATTTTTTTCTTATCAGTGATACACATATTCACGGTTCTATTAAAAAGAGGAATTGTTTAACACGTGCTCCTTGGCATAAAGTTAATAAAGTTCCATTGCTAGCAGATAAGTTAGGTGCATGAAATAACTTGAATTTCGGGTAGGCTTATTTGCCCTGCTTAATAATCCCTATTGCTCAAATTGGTTAAACACCAAGTAACACAGTTTAAAGGTTATTATACCCCAAATAAATCCTGGCTATATAAGATGTAAATCTAGTATAAGAATAAACAGTATACATATGTCTAATAACAAAAACTTCTTATACAAAGTTGCAGTAAAATTATTTCATTACATTTTTAAATTCAGCTTTTTTTTTGTGATGAATTTAATGAACACTAAAAAAAGTCCATGTTTAGAAATTAATGTAAACTCTGTATGAAAAAATGTATTCTGTAGTCGGTAAGTCTCTTACAAAATCCATATATACTGTCTTTATAGAACCCGTAGTAAATATATATTTTGCCCCCTATATAAACCTATTTTATTTAAATGAACATATTAGAGAAATATTAAATCATGAAGCATCTCTTCAGCTTCACTCCTGTGAAAACCACACTAGCCTACACTTTATATTTATTTATTAACCGCTATTCAACAGCTAAAATCCGTTTATATTTCTATTTATATAGTTTAAATAAAACATTACATTTTCATTGTCAAACAGATTAAAACCAGCATTTCTATACATTCAAATGGTGCGTTAGAGAAAGTTGTCACCGCAGTTACCTCAAAAAGTTAGAAATATATATATATACTGTGCAAAATCACACCAATATGTTTACATCAGGGTGGTATCTTAACTGAAACCAGGTGGGAATGAATATACAACTGATATAGACCTGATTGTACATTATACAACTGTCAAACACCCAGTATATAATTTTAATGTTAATTCAGTATATTTTAGATAACATTTTATAAAGACTGGTTTTAAGAGGCTAATTGCATTAGTTTCTGAGTAGATAGATGATTGTGAAAATATTTTTGTGAATAATAAGTGACAACCATTTATTGTCAATGTATAAAGTATGGAGTCTTTTTGGTTTGTTTCAATATAAATTAGGAAATTAATAATTATTTTATTTTATTACGACCTTTATCACTAACAGAACCTAGAAAACCTACAAAATATGATAATGTATGACTCTGGTACCACAAGTGGGATAGAGGCATTTTTATCGTAATAAAATTTAATCGCTTGATAATCATAATTGTATGGCATTAGTAGTTCAATGAATTTATACATAATTGGGAATGCTAACGAGGAAAATGTTGAATGTATTAAGGTGGAACATATGAGCATCCTTGAGGGTCTTCAAGTGCCCAAAATGACAGTCTATATTTTTAGGGCATTTTATTATCCGGTTTTACTAAGTAGAATACTAATTTGATAAAATTATAAAAATATAAAAATTAATTTACATATATTAATTACAGAAATTACAAGAATTTCTATTTTATGTATTTTGGTATACCATNTTTTGTATACCATTTTTTTAAATTTTATGTAATTGTCACATTTGGCTACATTTAAAATTAATTGCTGCTGATGTTAGGATAAGGTAAACAAATTACATGAAAATTCTACAATTAATTATGCCATATTTTATTTTAAGTTTTACTTCAAAATGTAAGTTCAAAATAGTTAAACGTTAAACCCTAATCTTCGGTGAACAATATGCAAAGGTTCGAAATCTAATGCACATTACCTGTTGTGCTCAGTTTTTTTATTAATATGTTCAAAGCATGGCGGTCATTTCTTCTGCAAACCGCTATGTTTTCAATTGCGAACAGAACTTAAGCCCGACATCTACGATGGACAGGTTTTAATGGCCCGAAGGCCAATATACCCTCCATCCTCCCGCACTGTAACTGTACTCGTGTGAGTAAGACAATGCACAGCATTTTCTCCTCGTCTCTTCGGGATATTACACGGTATTCTACCGGTTTTCTCTATAAAAACCTGTCCTCCTCGCTAATCTGATATATTCCAACTTCGTTTTGTTGAAGTCTTTACCTGAATACCCCATTAGGGGTCACCAGAATTTTTTTCTTGCCACTTGTCTAATATTACGAGACCATAACAGAGAGAGGTTATGTAGTAACCACAACACAACATAGACTGGGCGCCAAGCCCACACACACAAGACCTCTGGGGGTCAATGCTTGAACTAGTGCTTGTCCCGAATATTCACAACACGCTCCTTATTTGGGATAAGTCCCTGTTGAATCAGACAGTTCAGCAGCTTTACCCTATTGAGCGGCTTTTTAAAGAATCAGCAACCATATCCTTCGGGGCAACGTGAATGAGACTGATTTCACCTGCGCGGATTCGCTCATGTGGCGCACATCTATGTGTATCGTTTGCGCCTGGTAAGCGCTATTCAGAGCGAGGTTCTGCACTCCCTGGTTGTCAACTCATAGCTCAGTAGGNTCTGTAGTACTCAATGCGACTGTTGGCTGCTTCTTTGTTGACCATGACAAAGCGGAGCCATTCTTCATGAAAACATAACCAGTGACTGAACGCCTTCCATCAACGTCGCTGGCCCAGTCTGAGTCGGAGCAGCCANGAAAACATAACCAGTCACTGAACGCCTTCCATCAACGTCGCTGCCCCAGTCTGAGTCGGAGTAGCCAATCAGGTTGGTCACCTTATCCTTCTGACCAGAAAACTCAAGCTGGAAATTAGCAGTACCCTTGAGGTATCTAAAAATTCTCTTGACGGCGCCCCAGTGCACTTTTCCTGGATTAGCGTTAAATCGGCTGACATAGCTCACTGCAAAACTTATGTCTGGGCGAGGAGATACTTAAGATGGAAACAGGAGGCTTCCCACCGCCTCTTAATACGGTATTTTATTCATCTCCAGCCTCTCTGTCGATGTCGTCGGACACTGCTCCTCAGACAGCTGCAACCCTGGCGCCATGGGCGTTTCGGAGGGATTACAATCATTCATGTTGAACCTTTTCAACATTTGTTCAATGTAGCGAGACTGATTGATCCAAATTTTCTTCTCATTCTGATCACGTTTGATTTCAAACCCCAGAATGTATATGACTTTTCCCATGTCAGTCATCCTGAATGCTGATGTCAATTTCTTCTTCAATTCTCCCCCCATTTGGCTGTCATTAGACAAAATCAAAAGATCGTCAACATAAACGGCCACAATCAGAATCTTCCCATTTTCAATTCTGTAGTAAATGCAAGAGTCGAACCTCGATTGTTGGAGGTTGGCCTCTTTCAAACATTTGTCAAGCTTAATGTTCCAGACCCTGCTAGCCTGCTTCAGGCCATATAAACTTTTCTTCAGGCGGCAGACTTTATCTGTTTTGTCATATATTTCCGGAGGCAGCATATAAATTTCTTCATTCAAGTCCTCTTGAAGAAACGCGGTAACTGCATCCATCTGGTCAATGTCGAGGGCGAATTCAGCAGCTAGCGTTAGAAGATATCACATGGAACTGTAACGAATGACTGGGGAGTACGTCTCCTCATAGTCAACACCTTTGATCTGGGAGCAGCTCTTTATNAGCAGCCCTTTACGACTAGCCGAGCCTTGTGGGTCACCTTGTTCGCAGCATCCATTTTAGTTTTGAACACCCACTTACTTTTCAAGGGTTTTCGTCCGGGCGGTAGATTCACCGATTCTCATGTTCCATTATCCATTTGCGCCTTGTACTCTCTGTCCATGGCTTTGCGCCATTCATCTCCATCAGGGCGAGAGAGAGCTTCATCGACCGTGAGTGGATCATTTGTAGTAGCGGTCGAGGCGAAATTCAGTAGATAATTCTGTAGATGAGTCGGCGGTCTTCTTTCACGGGTTCCTCCCCGCGTACTTTATTCTTCAATAACAACGGGTCGAGTAGGAATGTAGTCAGGGTCGGTCCCAGCAGTTGACGAAGCGGCGTCAAGATCTGATTCAGCTGGATCATCAGGAAACCCGGGAAAATCTTCCGTTTGTTCCTCGAACGTCAAGGCTGTAGAGGAATCTGAAGACATTGATTCATCATTAGTTTCAGAACGATCGTTATCTGAAAAAATGTCAGTTCCAAACGAATCCGGAAGAAAAAATTCATTCCTCAAAGTATCACCAGATTTGCTGAGTAGAACTGAACCTTTTTCGTTCTCAGAAAAAATGACATGTCTCGAGACAAAAAATGTCAATTTTTCCATGTCAAAAAATCCAAAAATATTTTACAACAAATTGAATTTTCTGATGTTTCCATCCAAGCATGCATTACTACATTTCACTTGCCAGGAATTTGTGGTAAAAGTTACAAAAATTTGTCTTGCGTTAGAACACCAAATGCTTAAATACCTACTAAAAGATTCTGAAATGTGCTTTGCCATATGACCATTCTCTTGTACGAGAATAGAACCAAAAGGTGAGATTAGAACCACAAGCGCTATTGTTTGATTCTAAATGCAGAGTAATACGGTGACTAATGTTTCATTTTCGTTCCAACAGATGCCGTGCATATACACGCAGGACGCGGTCTATAGAAATCTACTTACTCGTAATGTTGCAGTTGTGTTAAAGATCCAATAAGTAAGCTCCTTTGTAATGACAATAGTTTCCAAATATTTGTTTGTTTGCTCCTTTTCTTGGAGGGTCAAACCCTAATAGAATGTCAACACACCTTCATGTAACACACAGATTTTTATTTTGCATTTCATTGGTTGTGATGGAATAAAGAGTCATGCAGGAAGGTTTCTGCAAAAGTAAAATGATTTAGTTTAAAAATCTTCCAAAGTGAGTGTACGCAAATTAGCAGTGGCACTACCAATCTTAAAGCGATAAATAAGAGAACAAGAACAAACAAGTAAACTTTCGAAACTTACATTCTTCAAAACAAGGAATGATGAATCTGTGGTCTGCTTTTTAATTGTTCCCTACCTTCATATGTATGGTACCGACAACGAGATGTTACAATAGGCAATTTAGTTAGCAACTTTCTGGACATTATCATCTTTGCAGCAGACACCTCAAGGCATTATACGGGAAGATTACGATATTCAAGTCATGCTGAAGCTAAATCATAACCACTATGTCGTGTATTTTTTAANGGCATTATACGGGAAGATTACGATATTCAAGTCATGCTGAAGCTAAATCATAACCACTATGTCGTGTATTTTTTAAGGTTTATTTTGCTACGCCAACTGCCTTCTCTGCCACTTCATTGGAAAGCGTATATCTAGGGCTTGATGTAACTAAGTTAAAATTACGTTTAAAGGACAAATACTTTAAATTCAAACTCGGCAAACTGCACATTCTTAGTCTGCATAAAGTTTGGTATTCCTTGGGTACAAAATTTTAACTGGAGGTTTCTAATACACTCAAATGCATTCTTACTCACAACTGGCGCTTTTCTTTCCATTTTTTTTAAATAATCTATGAGCACTAATGAACTATTATTACCAAAATCACACAAGTCAACTCCTACTTTATCAAATGGTTAATTTGGCACCTCACATATTTGCCCTCCTAGCTAATTTTTTAATGTTTTTCATAACCTAGGTGTGGTTAATGTGCTTAATTTACAGTTTCCCACATAAGAATGCTAGACTAAGTTATTTTGCCACCCCCAATATGCATTTCAGTTTAAAAAGTTATTTCATTTCTAATATTAAAAAATATATTTTCCCTCTTGATAAAATATAACTCTTACGACAAGGCCAACCTTGCAAAACATACAGAACTATTATTTGCGAAACTTTTTCATTTGTTGTCACTATCCAACACTACTTTATCCACCTTATATCACTGAAAGACACTTCAATCTACATTTTTGATCAGATCTCCTAGGGGCTTAGTCAAATCAGATAAATAAATTTGGTAGGTAATTTACCTTCTCTAACACACGTAAGAACACCTTTTAATTTGTGGAATCTTTTAACCATAAAATACATTTCACTTGTGCACTCATTGATGGTCAATCTGACTTCACTCAATTGTGGCCTCGATAACGTTACATACCAATAACGTATTACAGCCTTTTACTTTTTCACTTCTCCCCGCAACTCATGTTTCACATAATGAAATTGTAGACCTACAAAGTACCAGAAACGGCAGTGCAAATAATTATGAGAGGACTTTAGAGTTGGATACACCAGTATAGATATTAATCCTGCAAGTTTCTGCAACATGGCTTAAAAAATTCACTGACTAAATGATTGGTTATTGTGTCGATAAAGGACCAGACCTTGATTAGTAGAAATAATAGAGAGACTTCACTGTTTCTGCTAGAGAGTATCCAAAATCTACACGAAAACTACTCATGTCTGCGTTTGTGAGAGTTCTTAAAAATTGGTAGCGCCAGGAGACAAAATGGATAATTGTACTTCAAATCAACCATAAATGTTTTGTTTGGCTTTATTTCCAGCAATTGTAAACTGATGCAATTAGTAAATGGTTTCTTTACTTGGAAGTTAACTGGAGAAAAGTCGAGAGAGAATGAAAACAGTATTGAACACAATGCACATTTGATGAAATGGACAACCACAGAAAATAATAAAGTGTCTGTTTCATCAAGTTTATATTCACAACTAACTACTGAAACAATTACTGGAAGAATGTTCTTGTTAGAGTAGTGGCAGTTGTGAAATTGTGGACTTCACTTTCGTGGAGACAATAAGATGATCGCTTCCCCTTGCAATGATAATAACTCAGGAAATTTGCAACTCCTTGCTCAGTTTGATCGCTTTTTATAGGAACATGGGAATGTGAAAAAGGCTAAAGGGAAAAGATATGTACCTATTGAATCTTTCCTCTGATTTCTGTGAAGAAATTATTGAGCTGATGGGCAACAAAGTTCGTAAACACATGCTAAATGAGATCAAGACCCGCCAAATATTATTCAGTGACACTTATATCTACATCTAACATTTGCAATTCTGGTCAGTTGATTTTGGGTTTTAGATATTGCAATAATGGTAGTATTTTTTAGTAAGTTTCTGTGTTTCATTCCAAATTTACAGCTATACCCAAAGAAATTTATGACAAGTAGTGACTCATTCTCCAAAATGTATCTCTATATATCTCCGTGAATACTGAGGATAAAGCTATGACAATGCTTCAAATATATCAGAAAAATTCTGGGTCTACAAACACATATTAAATCAATAAATAGCGCTGTGTTGTATCTTTCATGTACAGCAGCCCATTCAATAAACTTGGTTGGAGAAAATATGACTTCACACTACAAAACTCTTTTTGTTTCTACAGAAGTTGTATTTTTTTTCTTTACTGCTTCCACTTACAAGTGGTCTGTTTCCTGAAACAGTGATTTTAATGACTACAGAAAATAGTGGCAAGTCTAAAATCACTGTCAAGGGCTTATCGGAAATAGGTGGTGATGCCGAGAAGATGCATTGAGCACCCTGATAATTCATCACAATGGAATGTTTAGTGCATTTTATGAAATGTCCAAATTCCAAAAATTACATAATAGTCACAAGGATAGAAGCAAACATAGTCACGATGAAATATAATTTTTTGAATTTCCATCTAAGGCTGTATTGTGGCACAACATTTCCCAAAGTTTTGGTACAGAAAGCAAATATCTACCTGGTCTCGATATAGTAATTGGTCTACAGTTGATGATTTCCTTTAAAGTATTTGTTTCAGATTTGCGAAGTATCTTTGATGAAATGGAAGTTAAAGAAAAACCATTAAGCAACATTTGGTTACAATCTTATGTACAAACCAGGCCTTCCAAAAAGAATTTGATAGATTTGTAAATAAAATTAAATTGAAAAAACTAGATGAACTCTTGAGTATTAGCATACGTGCTACAGGAACATACACATCCTCATCAACTAAAGTTTCTTGTTGAAACCCCACGCGCAACCAACCTAGCTTTCTTTACAACTATACCATTAACTGTTTTCTGGGTAAACACCCACTTGGAGTCTATAACATTCGCATTAGGTGTACATGATACAAGTTCCCAAATCTTGTTCCTTGCTTGGTTCTCTAGTTCTTCGGTAATTGTCTCTTCCCATCCTTCCATGACTTTAACTGCTTCCCCAAATGGTGTAGGATTATCCATAGGTAAGGATCCTACTGATAAGGCAACCATCATTGTCATGTCAAATTCTTCAAACTACGAAGGCAATCGAGGTTCCCTGTTTGATCTTCTTTGTTCCGATGTCGGTTGAGTCACTGGTGAGGTTCTCCTGTGATTCCCGCCCCCGTTGGATGAGTTGGTTTCTTCAGCTTCATCTTTGCTTGGAGCACCAATTACCACCTCCTGTATACGTTTTGAAGTTTCATTCAATGTGACTGAGTGAGCAGTAACAACTTTTCCAAGCTCAGCGTCCCATAAACGATAACCTTTGGTAACATACACTATCATAACAAGAGGCTTATTGCGTTCACTAACTAGTTAACGTTCTTTAAATATACACGACGAAATATACTTCTCGAGAATATTTTTTTACACTTATTTGTGTTTTAAATTAGTTGTCTGCGACACACCTTTATGTTTGCGCCCTGTGATTTAACCAGTTGTGGTGAAGGCTAAACAACTCTGATTCAATAAGATTCATTGGTTTATTTAGGAATAGTTATTAATTGCTACATTGTATATCCAATTTCTGAATGGATTAAGTTCTTCAGTGATTATGAATAAATAATTTTTTTTAATTGAATAATCATTGAGGTGTAAATACAGGAACAATCAAGTTTTATTTATAACTTATCACATTTTCATAGTAAAATTGGAAACACCAAAAATAGTTGTTACAAGAACGCAAAGCAATTACACTGCCCTGATTCAGAAAATACAGTCAATGTCAGAGGCCTATGTCACAACACATATTGCCCTTTAACGTACCAAAATCACTAGCTTTATTTTAGGCCTATAACAACAGTGTTAATTGTTACGCCAGATTCTATGCTCAGGAAGAATGATGGTACTATGTGGATTCTTGGTATCAACTGTTTTTTTTATTTATAATTTTTTGTTGTGCTTGTGTACTTTTTCTTGGTAGTGAAAGGAAGGTTTGAATGACTGTTATTAGTTACATTAAAATATATATGTCATCCTTATTACAATTCAATGTGCATTTTTAGTGGTTTTATGTTACTTATTTGATATAGTATACATGTTAATTCCAAATATACACTACCCGTACCATTCACTGAAACATATTGCTTACTGTTACCTAATAGGTAATTTAATTGTTGGGACTGCTACAAGTCAAATTAAGTGTTGAGCACGATGCATTATCAAAATATAATCATAAACTCAACTATGTTAAATATTTATTCTTAATCATGCATTCTATGTGAAATATTATTTTGTAACATATATTATATAGTTTTAAATCTTCTCAAGGGGTAATTTACAAGACCAGCACATTTTAGTCATAAGTCTTTGAAATATATATCAAGCACACGACTGCAAAATTAATTACCTTATGCACAGCATTTTTACACACCTAAAAATATTTTCAAAAATTGTCTTTCCAACAGTAATATGTTTTCAAAAAGTATATAACCTGGATAATGTGAATTTTTTAAAACAACGTTATGTGACTGTTTACACACTGCTGTAGCCATCAGAAATTAGGTAAGGAATTGTATTTCAAAAAGTCTACCCACAAATTACCTCGATAAGTAGATGAGTGTTTATGGTGTAAAAAAAATGGTAGAAGTCTCAATTCCATTTCTTCAGAAATAAATTTTTCTTATCAGTGATACACATATTCATGGTTCTATTAAAAAGAGGAATTGTTTAACACGTGCTCCTTGGCATAAAGTTAATAAAGTTCCATTGCTTGCAGATAAGTTAGGTGCATGAAATAACTTGAATTTCGGGTAGGCTTATTTGCCCTGCTTAATAATCCCTATTGCTCACATTAGTTAAACACCAAGTAACACAATTTAAAGGTTATTATACCCCAAATAAATCCTGGCAATATAATATGTAAATCAAGTATAAGAATAAACAGTATACATATGTCTAATAACAAGAACTTCTTATACAAAGTTGCTGTAAAATTATTTCATTACATTTTAGAATTCAGATTTTTTTTGTTAATAATTTAATGAACACTAAAAAAAGTCCATGTTTAGAAATTAATGTAAGCTCTGTATGAAAAAATGTATTCTGTAGTCGGTAAGTTTCTTACAAAATCCATATACACTGTGTTTATAGAACCCTGTGTAAATATATATTTCGCCCCCTATAAAAACCTATTTTATTTAAATGAACATATTAGAGAAACATTAAATCATGAAGCATCTCTTCAGCTTCACTCTTGTGAAAACCACACTAGCCTACACTTTATATTTATTTATTAACCACTATTCAAACAGAATAAAACCAGTATTTCTATACATATATATATACTAGCTGACCCGGCAAACGTTGTTTTGCTGTGTCACTGGGAGACACCTGGTGGGAATAAATTGTAACCTAGATCGATAAATGATCGATGATAATTGATCAGTTATCGACCTAGGGTAAAATTTATTTAATTACTAATATCGCTATATAAAAATAAGGGTTTGTGGTAGAAGGGTGAAAATTTAGGAGGGTATGTATTTTTTGATGCCACATCATAAAAAAATAAAAAATAAAAATTTTGTTCAAACAA